>VDFB02378306.1:0-62571 GCA_007258455.2 Sequoia sempervirens
GATCCATCTTAAATTTCAATATCATGTAAACTACCTCATAGTTGTCAATTTATTCATAACTAAATTACAACACACCAAGTAATCTTCTACCCAACAACATAGCGCTAGAAGACTTTCTTCAATATTCTCCTATATCCTTTACTTTAGGATTTCTAACCTTACTCTAATACCATTTTTACAATTATAGTTGTTGAGGGTCTAATTAAATATTGTATAACCATGTGGTAAAAAATAACACTCAAACATAAAACACTATGAAAATAAAAAATTCACAAAAATAACTAATTTGTTATTCCACAAATTCATTTATTCATAGTTTCAAGATAATTAATACAATTTTAGGATTTATCCTTTCAATTACAAAATATACCTTGGGAGATCTCTCAATATTTTGGTCTTCAATAAGCATCCTAATCTATCCTTGCCTAACCAAAATTAGTTTTCCTTGAATGAAATCAAACTTCTCTATATATAGAAGGATGTAGAATGATTTTCACCATACAAAAATATATTACACCATCATATGGAAATGAGATAAAGGCCACTTGTACCAAAATTAAATAATTTCACCTTTAGTCAACCTCAAAATTTTGTGTGCCACCTTGGTAATATACAAATTCACCTTCTTGAATGTATCTCAAACGAGTCCTTGATTTGAAAATTAAATAGGTAACTTTAAGATTAGGCATGGGATCTAAATGTGTGACATGAGTTTCAATTAAGGTTCCTTTTCATAATGAATTTTGGATACAAAAAATAACTGATTTAAGAGGGGTCAAGATTGTTCAAGCTACTAAGGATAATTCCCATCCTTGATTAATAATGATACCTTCTTGGTCCGAAAAGGGGGAGAGATCCTAGCCCAAATTTTGATTTTATACTTTAATTTGGAAGATTCATTGCGTGGGAAGAAAATGATCAAATTCAAGTGGTATATACCTCCATCTAATTGGTTCAAGCTTAACTTTGATGGTGCATCAAAAGGGAAACTAGGAAGAGTTGAGGGGGAGGGGTGATTAGGGATACTAAAGGGGATTTACTATTTTCTTATGTGGGACAACTTGGTTACCAAATGAACCATTGTGCAAAAGATAGGGATACCCTCTAAGGTATTCAAGTGGTATTGGACCTAAAAAATATCCACATTATTTTTAAATTTGATTAAATCAACATCATCACTTGTTTAAATGATGTCTTCTCTCCTATGTAGACCATCAAGAATGTAATTATCAATACCCAAAATTTCTTACAAAGCTTTGAGCATGTCAAAATTCATTATACTTACCATGAAGGAAATTTTCACATGGATTAATATGTTAATATAGGTGCCTTAAGTGAAAATTTTTCTTAGTGGGCCCAAATTGTAAACCACCCTAGGTGTATTAAGATCTTACTAGTTTTTTCCATGCTAATGGTTCACAATAACCTTTATGATATCAAATGAAGTTGGGGAATCAAGGAGAGGTTTTTTAACCATTTACTGCATGTATGATATTTAATTTATGGTATGTGTTGAATGTACCATATTCATCATCTTGAGATTACATCCCTAAGGTTCCTAGAACTTAATCCATAAGTACAACCCAAGTAAATTTTGTGAAGGATCATTTCCTAATCTTAATGAATGAAAGGTTGTTTCTCCCATCATTTTGGTTTTCTTCAAAAATGATCTCTTTGATTTTGGAGAATCATATGATACTTATTTATAGCTATAAATAGAGAAATATAGTTTGTAATGGTGGTTATAGTTTGAATGAGTTAAAACTGGGGAGGTGCTATGATGTTATTGTGTAGAATATTTTGAAGAAATATGGGCTTAGCTACTATATTAAAAAGTAAAGGTTAGTGACCTAGGGTTGTCCATCAACTTCATCCATGCATGGAGGGACATAATGTTTATAATGAGAGGTATTACCATAGATATTTTTTAAGACATGGATAAATTCATGGACATGTCAATCAAAGGGCTTAAGATCTTCAAGGATAGATGAAGGAAGAAGAAAATATATGCATTATTCAAAGACAATGTGAGAATTCACAAGGTAGAGGATGATATATTAAGTTCTCTTCCACTTCCTTGGGAGGATGTTTGGATACAAATAATGAAGTATGTGACCCTTTAAGGTAAGCACAGGAAATTCTTCTCTTATCGTTTCCCATTTTTTAATCATTTTAGGCATGGTAGTATTATGAGTATTCCTTTTTTTTATTTTTGTCTTTGGATACCATGGTCTTGGAATAATAGGAGGAGGGGAATGATATGCCTATCTACTAGGCCTTTATTTTCCATCTCTTACAATTTGGAAAACCTATTGTTAGACCCAAAATTATTTACAATGGAAATCTTTGTGTCAAAATATTGGGTAAAGTTGAAAGTGATTCTAGTAGGAATTCCCATGTAGATGGACTCAAATCCCCTTATGAAGGGGCTCTAGGATAAGGTGTGGACTTATCTACTTGTCATGTTTTAGAGTTTAATCCCATGGTTAAGAAGGTTGGAGATACCAATCCTCCTAAGAAACTTGTCTCCTTTAAAGGTGCTAAGTTTAGTTCAAAGTATGGCCCTAAATCTAGTAGTAGCATTTATTTGAATTCTATTTCAAAGGAAGTAACTATTGTATAGGAATGTTTATTAGATCCCACATCCCACCTTAGGCCCTTAACCCTACCCTATTTTCTCAAGCCCTAGGTCTCCTAATAATGAGATTCCTAGTAAGGTGGGGAACTTAGAAAGATTCCTTAACTCCTAATTGAGTCTCATGAAAAAGGTTATTAATGAGAAATTAAAATGATGAAAAATGATTTAATGGACAAATAGCTTAAAATTCTAAAGGAGAAGATGGAAAAGGAGGCCCTGGATGCCCTCTTTCAAGAAAATACCAAACTCGATGAAATTGTTTCTATCCTAGAAGCTAGGGTTGGCAAGCTAGATTAGGAGCAATAGGAGATGAAAAGAATTCATGAGGAAGTTTGCATGGATAATCACTTGGAAACTATCAACATAAGGGATGGATTGGCCAATGTAAGAAAGAGCATGTAGATTAATAAGATGGTTTGAGAAAAATAATGAAAGACTTAAATAAGAAGTCTAGATGGTTGTTTGATGCCTAAAATCTTTTTTGTTTCTTACTTTGTGTGTATTGTGTTAATTTTTATACCCTTTCAAAACCCTTATTTTGATTCTTATCAAGAACATGTGGATAAAATAAATAAGAATGCATCAAATTCAAAATAAATCACACGTGCAAATTTAGGATGTTTAGTAGATCTTGTGTTCAAAGACAAAATATTTTTATAGTCCATAATTGTGTGAATGTATGATTCCAAATTAAACCGTGTTTATTTGAAGATCAAAATTTTGGATCACATTACATGATTATGATGGAATAGATATCTTATTTTTACAACTACAATGAAAAATATCCAAATATGTTAACACACGACATACTGAAATATCAACTATGCTTGAAATAACTAGTTTGAAGCTTGAAAAGAGATGTAAATGTAATGTCACAAGAATAATATAAATTATCAAAAATTAACTAGAAAAATAGGAAAATGTCTATAAATAAAATAAATGAAAGGAAATATGCATCCACCCAAAATAATTTCCACATAACCCAAATAGAGAAATCTATGCAAACAAGTATTCGTAATCCAAATGCAAAAGAATAAACAACATACCATTAAATATGACATAAGATATACCCTGGGAAAAACCTCAAGGGGGAGAAATCCAACCTCCAAAAGCATCCATCACTCATGTATTATTTAGTAATAAAGATTAGAATACATCTTCAAAGTTCTCCATGAATACCCTTGAAACATCAAACTTGTTACAATCACTCCATGTGAACAAGCATGTAGTCATACATCTTATGCCATGCTTCAAACCTCAAAAATTCCAACAATATATTCTCTCAACCCCTTAGCTAAAATGACCAATTTTCCAACCTTAGACAACTATCCATGTTTATAATTCTATAGACATAAGCTCACAAAAAACCACAAAGTGGTATTATATAAACCATGTGACTAATACCATGAGCTTACAAAATCATTAACCCACACATTTTCTTTTTGGTAATAAGTTTTCCAAGATATTGAGTATTTTATCAATGTGCAACCCCACATTAAATATTTATCACAATGTTACATACAACACATAAAGTGGCCCCAAGAATGCTAACCCCATGTGACACACACATCCCTAGATCTCTTAGGTGCACCAAAAATAATAAAATATTACATTATAACATTATGCAAGGTGGAAAAAACACCTTTTACTAAAATTATCCCAATCGTATACATTGTATAAGAGATTAAAAAAAGTAAACTCAAACATGAACAAGGGAACAATCCATATAGCCACATATACCATCAATGAATCAAAGCGCTCCATCAAGATACCTGCAACAAGAATCAAGGTGAACACCATCTCAAGCATGAATTCTCTCATCCTCTATCATGCTAATGCACAAAGATAATAAACAATTCAAAGGAATGTCTTTACTATCTTACACAACAAAGCATAATTCCTAAATCCAATTGATATCCCAAAACACAAGCACTACATCTAAAGGTAACAAGTCTATATGAGTAGTTGTCAAGATATAATCACCATAGCTAAAATATCACCCCCTAAAAATGATAACACATCAAACTATAAATACCTCAAATGTATACAAATTATAAGTTATCCTCATGCCATCAACATAAATAACCCATAACATGCAATCACAAGCTTCAAATGCCAAACTTGTCATATGATGAACATACACAACTAGGAAATCCCATTACATATGTAATGTAAAATTTAAAAATGATCAAGGAATCCAAATATCCATCAATAGCATCACATAAAGAGTGTAACCAATATCTTGTAGTACCAAGGAACATCCACATTGATATGCAAAACTAATAAGCCAATATGTTGTAATACAAATCTCACCACAAGTCTCTATAGCTCTCCACAGTTATCCACACTTAACAAAAGAAAGAGATAAAGGAACTTGCATGTCATCATGAAAGAATTATGAACAACACATGACCACAAAAATATTGATCTCTATTGCTCCACTCAAGACCTCAAATCCGATGTCATGTGAATACAAACATCTAGGGAAGAATAAGACCAAAGAGAGAAACTACAAATCAAAACATGCAGTATTTCCTTCTCCACACACCTCTAAATGTTAAGTTGTGATAAGTACAAATATCATTATTCACATATAACCATAACCAATATGTACATGCATCAAAAACCAAAGGAAGATCAAATCAAATCCATTCCCAAACCAAGGGAATAAGCCCAATAAAATCTCTTAAACTCAACATCAATGAATGATCTCATAATGCATAAGGATATAAACATGTCAACATCGCTCAAATAAACCTTCCAAAAATAGAAAACATAGCTCAAGATCCATATGCATGAGAAGAAAAATCATGGAACATATTACATCTAAAAACAATAAAGGGTAATGTAACTTTTAGATGACAAATCGTCGAGTATACCAAGAGTGGGAATGAGAATGCTCCTGATATCCAAGTCATCATGAATCATATAAGAACAATATCCTCATAGGTCCAAGTTCTACTCATGTATAACAAAGGTGTAGGCTCCTAAAACTTTCCTACTAAAACCTCATCTAAAGAGTATCTATCTCAACAAATGTCTCTAATCCCAAGAGATCTCCTAGCCGAGCACCTATGTCTCCAAGTATCCATGAGCACATGTAACTTATAAATTCATGCCAAGATCTAAATACAACATAGAACCATCATGAAACTCTCAATAAATGATCAATATACTTAATACCAAGAGAAACAACAAGATCAGTGTTGAATCTCAATTGCGGAATCGTGAACACAATCATGACATCATGATCTCATATATCCACAAAATAAGATCGTATGATCCAATGAACATATCATGATCCTAAGAGCATTTGTATCATGCCAATACTCTAATGTGCAATCAATAGTACATCATGACATAATAACATAACCATCCTATCAAAAAAAGGATCACATATCAAATGACAAACCAGGACACCTCAAACAAAGACTAAAGATTCCTCCATGGCTAACCAAAATATCAACATCTCCAAACCCCTGTGAAGATAACCATCTCTTATCAATGAAACCCAAGATGTCAGTGAACTCTCAATGCATAGAAGAAACATAATCCAAGAGTATATCCATGACACCAATAAACACTATAGAAGATCATCCACCAAAAAATGGTGAATCCACATCATTGTAAAAAGCTCCCAATAAACCATGATACTGAGCTCTCCATGGAATCATGAAAACCATCTCCTAAATGAATATCCTTTGTGGCCCCAATGTAATCAAGGAACTCAACACCAAGATCTCCCAACTTAGGGAAGAGTCTAACCAAGATCTCCAAAACCAAGAAGATACAACACCGCTAAACCATCATTTCCACTAGTTCCCATTGAAACATGTAACCAATCTATCCATGACATCATAATAAAAGCTTACTCAATGAATATCAACCAAAGGCCCTTACATAATCAAATAACTCAACTACAACACCAATATTTCCCAAAAGGAAAAGTAAAACCATGACCCTCAAACCAAGAATATATACCCAATAAACTAATAGGAATCAATCCAACGCTACCAACAATGTACCTAGTAATACCATCTCTCCACCTCAACATGACAAAAAAACCAAAAAAACAAGTGACTAAACCAAGCCACAAATCTAAATCTACTTGGACACTAAAGCATCTATGGGTATATATAGCCCACATCTAAGTCATATATGCAACCTATATGTATAGACAACCTACAACACTGCACAACTCATAGATCCAAACATCACTAATACACAAACAACAATATATGACTAAATATCCTACTAAATATTGCATATAAATGACTAATTTTAGTCACGTGACTATTAGTAGTTTATTGTTGGTCATTTATAACGCGACCAAATTTATGACTAAACTATTTTATTCATTTATTTAGTCATTGATTTGGTCATTGATTTAGTCATTGATTTAGTCGCATATTTAGTCATTAATTTAGTCATTGATTGTTGTTAACTAGTCATTTATTTAGTAATATATTTAGTCATTACTTTAGTCATATATTTAGTCATATATTTAGTCATTAATTTAGTCATATATTTAGTCATTACTTTAGTCATATATTTAGTCATTTGTATTTATTGGTTTCCATTAATAAAAAAGATTACTTATCAACTATCTAAAATATTTGCACAATAAAACAACAATGAGAAGGTAAAAATAGCTTATTTTATTAATCAAAAAGATATTACATTTAGTTGTGTAAGCTTGAAAATGGAGTTACAATTTGGTGTCCCAACATGAAAGAACTTGAAAAGATTGCATTGCATTGTTAAGAGAGAAAAGAACTAGTTGAAATCTGCTCCAAACCTTTATGCTATTCAACAACTTACAAAAGAATAGGAACATGATTGTTCTTTTATATCATAACCCACAGTCCCTTACCCTTGTAATGCTTGTTGATCTTCTAACTATCATTTGTGCATGAATGTTCTTTTATATCATAACCTACAGTCCCTCACCCTTGTAATGCATAAGTACATGATACATCTTTACAAAGGAACTTCCATTCTATGATTGTGATAAAGCTCCAATCATCTATAAGTTGCCCTCATTCTAATTACTATTATCTTATGACCATGTTAATTGTTACTTCATTGTTTCTCTTACCATTGAACTATCCCTTAAAAAAATTGATCATTTACCTCTTCATCTTCACATCTTCTTGGTTTCTTTATCACCAATCACAAATCCTACCAACTGAAGTAAATTTGAGTCATTGTCCACAACTTTCCTACCTATCAGCAACTCCAGAAGAACAATACCATAGCTGTAAACATCATATTTCTCATTAAGCGTTGAGGTTCTTGCATATTCAGGGTCAATATAACCAATAGTACCCATAACATAGGTGGAGGTGTGAGATTTGGCCAAGGAAATGCACTTGGCAATGCCAAATTCTGAAAAATGTGCTTCAAAGTTGTCATCTAAAAGAATGTTAGATATCTTTACATTCTTGTGAACAATGCATTGGTTACAGTCACGATGAAGATATGTTAATCCTTTTGTAGCACCACAGGCTATCTTTAGATGACTATCCCAGTCTAATTTAATCTTCTTTGATGTTCCTACACAAAAATTTAAAATGTTTTTTAGGTTCTCCCCAATCTATTTTGATTA
Organism: Sequoia sempervirens; assembly: GCA_007258455.2. Classification (NCBI taxonomy): domain Eukaryota; kingdom Viridiplantae; phylum Streptophyta; class Pinopsida; order Cupressales; family Cupressaceae; genus Sequoia; species Sequoia sempervirens. The sequence goes on from VDFB02378306.1 coordinate 8,247, forward strand.
GATGGTAGAAATATTGATTGGACTCATATTTCATAAATCCATCATGTTTTTGCATAACATCATTTTCTCACCATGTAGGATATCCTAGATACTTCCATTTACCATGTAGTCATAAAATATAAACAAGAAAAATATAGAACTACATAGTATTGAAAAAAAAAAAAAAAAACCTGGAAGAAAGGATGTTGAAGACATTTAGCTACAGTTGGCACCTGCATTTTTTGAATAGCCTCGACTCCATCCACCTAGTCCAAAACAAAAAGCATGTGAACCAAGTTAGAATCCCCACAAAATCATAAAGTACAAAAAACTTCATATGCTGACAACAACAAAAGTAAATACTAAACAAGAACAAAATTGGAGAAATTGGCTTGGCAAATGAAGGCAGCAGGGTATTTCTAGATTTAAGACTTTTACTTATGTTATGGTTAGAAGAAAAAAGAATCATTTAAATCTACCACCATAGTGAAAATTTAGCAATTGCATTTGGTTTGTTAAACATGGCCCCTGGTACAACTATTAGAGTTGTTAGGAACCTTCGAGTATGTTTTGATTTTCACATTGCATCTAAATTCATCTCCAAGATTGTTGCAAGAGAGCGTTTCGAGTTTCTGCTTTTGAGAAATCTCCAGGTACACTGCTAGTGAAAGGATCATTAATGAAAAAAGAGATATCATTTTCAGGTAAGCCTCTTTGGTTGTTCATTTTGAATAGATTTTTCCATTTTGGTAAGTATTGTGTTCATGGTAGTCTCTACTATTAAGTTATTAACATTTGGAAAAGAGCATTACCCTCTTATACTTCATTCCTACTCTAAAATTCTATCCCATGTTTTGTATATGCATTGACTCTAATATCATTGTTTAGTTTAGTAGGAGAAAGATATGTAAATTTCATTCCTTTTACTCTATGTATAGGGATTTTTTTTGTTGAATTTTGAATTTGATATAGAATCAAAATGTAGCAAAGAAATGGCTACAAATCCTGCTTTAAATATTTGATCTAACAATCCCATATGATATTCATGATTTTAAAAAGCAAATGGAACTTCTTTCTTTAATAGACACCTTTCCTCTTGATAATGAATTTTATGTACAACACTATAGTGAACTTGCAAACAACTACAATTCTAGTGGGAGGAAGCAATAAAATATGACAATTTAGTAGCAAGAATAAAATGCAAGGAGGACACACAAATGATGAAATATTTTCTTAACTTAAGAAACAAATTAGAACGCACTTCAGAGCAATCAAACCTACAAGAACTACACAAAAAAGTTTTCAAGCTGCAAAATGTGAAATTTATAGAGGCCACACAGCAAGAACGAAATGCACTAGCTTTTTCTTTTAATTTTTTTTTTCTATAGCTAAAATATGATGCTAAGTCTTAACATGCATTATGCAGCTAACTTTGGTTCTATCTCAAATTCAATGTCAACCTACAAATCAAAGATGACATGTATTCCAACTCCAAATCATGACATTTAAGTCCACATTACATCTATAATATTAAATATGTAGTAGTAAAACAATAATTTTTATTGAAAAAACTTAATAGTGTCAACAAGAGCATAGGCAACCACAAGTGGGGGAGAAGCAAGGTAATTTGTACGATTCAAGGGATGAACACACCCTTCAAAGTTTCTATTTCCTGAAAGAACAACCACAACAACTATATCTAAAAGAAAGCAATAAATGGTATAAAATGATTAGAAGAGAAAATAATGTACCATAAATCCCTAACAAGAAAAAAAGAAAAAGAGCTTTTGACACCCAAAAAAGACACAAAGGCAGCCCTAAGCCAAAATTTTGGTATCTAAAGCACTGGCAATTATATTTGATAAAATAAAGATGAGAAGGAAGCCTTCTTATGGAGTGACAAAGCTCAAGAAGCTTATGAGAAAGCTTAAGAAAGTAATTAGCTCATGCTAATACTTGGTATTCCCAATTTCTCACAACCATTTGTGGTAAAGTCTAATTCTTCAAGTGAATGATTGGAGTTGTACTAATACAAATGAGTCATGCTATAACATTTGCAAGAAAAAAGGTGAAAACTTCAAAAAGAACATATTCTATTATGCATGGTGGTACTTGAATAGACCGCGACAATCTAAAATCCTTGCTTGGCCAAGGTGATTTGAACAATCAACAACAAGTGATTGTCTTTTGGTCTTCATGAATTTCATTACTATGATCTCAAGTCATACTTTAAGTCTCACTATGATCACCATACCTACAACCATTCATGCATTTGTGTCATAAATCCTTTGCCTCTTAGTTGCCTTTATGATTTTTATACTATCATTTATGTCCTCTATAGAATCTTCTATCATGGGCATGCCATATCCTTCTCATAATTGTCTTACTCCTTTTCTTTTTCAAGGATTTTTTTATTAAATACTTTATGGGCTTGCTTTCTCATGGACTATCACTTCTCTTTTGACTATGTATTATGCTTCTATGGATCTTTTTTCATATTCAATATTGTCATCCTCACTTTGAAATAGAGAAAAAAATTGATGTTTAATCAAAGCTTAGGCTGAAAATCTACTATCTTATGATGGCACTGCCTTTTGATGATTGAGACTATTTTATTGTAGCAAGCTCTTGCTTGTTATCTTGGAAAAATAAGCTTATAGATTGTTAACATCCTGCTATTGTCTTTCATAGCACTGTAGATTTGAAACTATCTTCTAATTAGAATTTAGGTATGATCACTATCCTTGCTCTTGAATGACCTTCCATCTCACTTTCCTTGCTCACTTGACACTAGTAATATTTTCATTTCTATGACACAAACTTTCAAAACTAGATCCACATCACCACTATCATTCTTATATAAACCTTAGGGTTAAGAACATGGGGTGCACTTGTGCTATTCCTCATGAATATTGGCCTATAAATTTTAAAATAACCATCCTCTTTCATGATTGTAGCTTCATATTAGCCTTCCATTATGCATTTCATATTTCATAGATTCTAGCCCAATTGGATTGTCATGGCATGTAATATGATTATTCACTTGCTACAAACTATTCTTATCTTAGTTTCATGGAGAGAATTCACATTTTGTAGTAAAATATTTTAGTTTGAGAAATGTCATGGGTATGTAAATGGGTGAATTCAAGAAGGTGCAATAGGTTGTAGCATATTTTTTGATAGTAGTCATTTCTCTATCACTCATCATTTTGTGCTCTTTTTTCCCTTCCCCTCTATGTGCATCCTTGCATTACAATTATCAATTTTCAATTACTCCTCATTATGGTCCTTCCCAATAGATTTCACCATATATACAACTCCTAAATGGCATCAAAACTGATTTAGATAAATCTTTACAGTTTCAAACATATTCAACATAAGATAAATCTTTACAGTTTCAAACATATTCAACATAAGTAAGCTCTAAAGAATGTCATTTTTATCTTAAAATCTCATTTTATGAGTTTCTTTTAAAGGAATTTTCCAATTGATCATAGTATTCTTACAAAATAGTTGAATGATTGGGGAGTCAAAGTATGGTGAGCATAGCCTTTAGGAGTCTACATGTCTCTAAAATCATATTTCCTTTTTGTATTGCTCCATGCTACCTATGCACCTATTATGTGCATGCAAACCCTTGACTAAAATTTAAGGTTCAAACACTAGTATCTTCATTTGTGTCACTTTGAGGGATTGTTTTCTTGTGAAACCCTTAATGCTTTCTAACCTTGTGTCTGAATTTTTTCTAATAACCTCTAAACAACTTTACACACAATCATATCCTTTCTCCTCTTTAACATTTCTAAATTTACTCTTTTTCTCTTCATTTAGACCACACTCATTTTCATTTGCAACTACAACTACATCAATTGGATTCCTTGAGTAGTTTTCAATGTCATCGATTTCTTTGAATAATTGGAAAGACACAAATGTACTAAAAATGATGGTATCTCTAACTATACCTTTTATGTATTTTGTTTCTTCCAATTTTAGTAGATCAATTCCTTTGTAATAGAGAGTTAACAACATTGTAAGTTGGAAAGAAGGCTAGCCGAGAATATTTCACCACATTAAATTTATAACGAGAGGATCCATGAGTCCAATTGAAGGGTTTTTGCATAAGATCATCAATTTTTTTTATAGAAGAAAAATCATAGTAAGGGATACTATTTTCTTGCTGGTTATTAAGACTCCTCTTAGGTATAATATACTACAAATTGTGCCCAACATTTCTTGAAATAAGGTCATTGACCAAAGTATCAACCTGGATGCTTAGTGCACTAGGCTTTCTGAGTGCCAAAGTTGAACTTGAACACACAAACCACATAATGGAGTCCACAAAGTGGCAAGCTATAGCCTAAAAATAAGGTTTCGACAAGGGTTTTAGAGCATGTTTTTAAAATGAAAATTATGACCAAGATCCTAATACTGAGCACACATGAACATCAAACGAACATCGGCTCATTGTTGGAACCACCACCCAAGTCCCGATGACAGGCATGAACTCCACCAACAACATCCCCATCGAACCATCATGGGAATAGGATACTTCATCCCATTGATGGCTCGACGAAGCATATCGAGGAGAAAATTGATTATTGGCAGGAGTGAAGCATTAGTTCCATCGATCATCCAATAACCCTTATTGCATTAAAATTTACATATATAGTTGATCATTAGGTGTCATGGTTGACCTCATGCCCATGTTGGCTATATTGAGGACACCCTAAACATTATTACTAAGATGCTAGTTAAATTTGTGGTACATGTGGGTCATATATGAATTTAATAGGTTGAGTATTTCCAGCAACACTGCTTTTTTAGTTGGATCCTAAAAATGCTGCAACTTATGTTCTCTAAAAAATCTATACAAGGTTCAAATAGTAAAGAGATTCATGAAAGATGGAGTAATTAAAAAGATACCTGGATGTAGTTGGATTGAAGGCCCTAAACTAGTACATTTTTTGTGTGTAGGAGATAGATCACATCCACAACATGACAGAGCTATGCAAAGTAGGAGAAATTGGCTTGGCAAATGAAGGAAGTAGGGTATAAAGAATCATTTATCTACCACCATAGTAAAAATTTAGCAATTGCATTTGGTTTGTTAAACATGGCCCTTGGTACAACTATTAGAGTTATTAAGAACCTTCAAGTATGTTTTGATTGCCACACTACATCTCAAAGGAGAAATTCAATACTTGGAGGGCTCAATTATCATGATTCCCACACCTCATGCACTACAGGACATTCCTTTGGATCTAATTTTTTATAGAATAGGGAAAAATCTTCCTCAAATGCAAATGCATAATGCTTGGAGAGACCTAAATTTGTTGATTTGTAATGCCAATTAAATGGTTGGAATACAACCTATAACGTAGGGATTCAATATCCTCAGTTTCCATGAAAACTATGAAAAAAATCATCTTAGCTACCATCTTCCCAAGCAACAAATTGGCATCCAAATCATAGTCTGCCTCTAAAACTATACCCTTACAAGAAAACTCCTTGATAAATAAGAGTTAGTCTTACTATGCCAAGTGTCCTTCAAATATTTCTTATTCATCACTTGGATCCACCACCTTAATTTCCTAAACACAAGACAAGATTAACAATTGAGATGCTTTGGCTTTGACGATCAATTATATCAATGGATAGCTGAATACCAAGGTGGAAGGTGGACCAATCTACCAAAATCTGCCAGATGACACCAAATGGTTCTGCAAAAGCTAATTGATCATCCCTTATAATGCACTCTAACCCCGCTTAATTAATGGTCTAGATCAATTTTACGTCAATGTTAATGGTCAAGGGAGATCTTCTCTTCAGCCCAAAATTACTTGAACATCTTTGACTTCAAAAGTCAACCAAGACATGTCGCGTAAACTTATGTTTTTGCTGAAATGAGACTAATTCCCAAATTTAAAATGAAATGATTTAAATTGACTTCCACAGATTAATTCAAAAAAAATACGCACAAATTTTAATATAATATTTAAAGCTCAATTAAAGACTTTGAAATTAAATTGCATATAATAAATTGATCAACAATTTCACTCAAATACATTCAATAAATTATTAATTCAAAAACTCAAAGGATTTAAAACAACTTTATTGCTTAGATAATTTATCAGCATTAATACTTATCTTTGAAATGTGCAGACGAAATCCCCAACTATTGTTGGAATGATCCTTGGTTCAACCTCTTCCGTCTGTGAGCATTCTAGGAGGAAAGTGGACTTTTCCACTCTACACAAATTTTGGTTCCACCAGAACAATGCTCAACACTTGTGCCACAAACCATGCCCTAGTCAGGACCATCCTGAGTGCACACACTTGTACCCCAGGTTGGACACCCACTATAGGAGTGCCCCTTCTCCGTCCTACTCACAACCTGCTAACCTGGAACCCTATTCCTGCAATATGCTCTACTTGATTTTCCTTTTTTCTTCTGTCTGTGTCTCAATAATTTAGTTTTCATGGATTTTATACAACACAAAGGGTAGTTCCAACCTACACACCCTTTTACAAATAATTACAACATTCCGTGAAAACTCTAATTATTATTTTATTACATTTTCTTTCTTGAACTATTACATTAGTTCTTATATTTATTTATTTTACTTTTATTCTCTTTTCTTTTTCTTTTTCTTCCATGGGGAAAAAGTCTCATAACAATTCTCCCCCTGTAAATTAACTAATGTCCTCAGTAGCACAAAATGCATCTATGTCACAACTCAAAGAACACATAATCAATAATTGAAGAAACTGATATTAAATACTTCAATATATAATTTTAACTTCATCTACATTCATAGTTTTTTCTCTTTTCAATTTAAAATAAAATGTACTCTCAAGAGAGTCATTCTTTCCAATAAAAAACCAAAAACTATAAATACATATCAAGAATTTACAATCAAAGAAATTAATGCTATTTTATATGGTTAATCACATATATTTTAACTTTATCAAAAATTTCTACCATAACGTCAACATTAGATTTACAAAATTATCATCATGTGTTGACATAACATTTATCTAGTGAATGATATACATATCCCATACTATGTATTCACTCATCATTGAAACTATATATAATATATATACTTAATATATTCTAAGATGATAATCATGCATTATGGACTACATGAGTATCCTCTTTTCATATATAATGCTTGATAAGCCACATGTACAAAGTTATTGGGTTGATCAAGTCCAATAACAAAGTACAATAATACGAAACATGATAATCTAGTTGTACATATCAACAATAATAGAACAATATACCACTTTATAGAGGATATTAGGTCTAATCTTTATGGCTTTCTAATTTAATCCCAAGGTGAAAAATGATGATACCACTAGAAAAATGATAAAAAAAATATTTTTGTTCCTTATCTTGTATTTACTAAGTGATCTTAGGACCTATGGATTATGAGCCCACCACACTTCCACTATGCCACTCTAATACTAATTGAATATAGGGTATGCCTTGGAATAACATATCACACTCATAGAAATCCCAAGCCTTTCTTGTATTTCTTTTAAATTCATTAATTCTTTTCTTATTTAATATTGTATAACATCATTAGAATTGATTAAGATCAACCTAATACAAGAGTTTCTAATATACTCTAAGAATATTTATTTTTATATCAAGGCTTCTAATCACATGCTTCTCTTAACATCCATATTTATCCTATTTCACTTTTTTCCAACTTTAACCCCTTAACCATACCTTTGTGGTTATGTGATTCAAAAATTGTTTTCTTTCTAAATTATAAATCTTCTAAATGAATTTTGACAAGATGATCCTTCTTTGGAACATTTTGAACCATATTAAATTTATTATTTTTTGTCAAGGTTTTTTATGCACACCGATTCATAATTTTTCCTATAGAATATATAAATTATACCCCTATATATGAAAAATCGCATGCTTATTAGACAATCTCTATCTTTGATTTATTTATGCTTCTACATTGTATTTTATTGTATATCTAAAACCAATCATAAACAATCACCTAAACCATATATCATGCTTTATTTGAGGCCAAGAAATATGTCTAACATACATAGTGTGCCCTAACATAATAAGGTGGCTTAATAATTGTCCCTTTTTACAAAGGTTGTCTCTTATAATTATAAATCTCTCTTTTAAAAAAGTTTTCTTAAATATTCTTTATTACTCTATTTTTATTTTATTTTAATTTAGAAACAAATATCTATTCAATATAAAAATAAATTAGGGTTATCTCTCCCCCTATAAAACTTCAACATGTCCCTATGTTTAATCATAAGAAAATTTATGTTATTGTGCAATTGATAAAGCATTATTTCATTTCACCCAATGCATTTAAACAACACAATATTTTCAAGGTTCAATATGTAGAAAAAAAACATGTTATTCTCAGCAATTCATTCTAAACATCTTATTGCATCTTTAAATTTAAAACATGAATCTAGGGACTTGTGGGTTATGGGCCCACAATGTAACTTCCATTAAACAATTATAGATGTTGATTTTGCACAAACATAACATAGTAAAATCACTCAAAATGAATAGAAATATAATTGAAAATTAATAGGGATATACAATTTTCACCCTAAACATACTAATAAACTAACTCTTCTTTCAAAGACGTCTTTGAATAAAAATTAGTGGTTTAATGGTGTTTCTCTAGAGCTTAAATTTGATAGTTGTAATTGCTACTTGAATGGACTGTGATAATCACAAAAGACTCCTACCACTTTCGGGACACTACTTAGTGAAGAGTTTTGTATCTGGTTCATCAAATATATTCTGCTATCTGGGATTTCAAACACACTTCCATAAATAGACTTTCTTATTTTTTTATTTATTTTTTCAACATTGCGATTACTCTTCTATGAACACCCCTACATGTGATATTCATCTTTTCTCTTCAAGAACATCCCCTTTTTTTTCTTCTAGAAACCACATATCCATGCATATATGTATAGATCTACATAAGCTCATTTTATTTTTTTGTTTTTATTAATAAAAATCCACTCTCTATGTTTATAGGCATGCACCTATATATGTGGCATACAAGTTTTTAAAACTCATCTATGATCACCTCTTTTTTCAAATTTTCAACTTAAAATACTCTTATATTTTAAAGGTGCATACCCTTTAAATGTATTTGCAACATTGAATTTCCCTATTTTCACATATAATAACATGTGCTAAAGATACTACTTACAAATGATTTAAAATTCAGAACCAGACTCTCTACTTATGCGCCAGAGTTGCTTAGCAATTTTGATTTTAAATTCTTTGAGTTTAACAAAACATACCGAACTTGAACTATATTTGAACTTGTTGAATTATATTATTGGACTCCGCCTGAAGATTTTTGTGAAAGGATTTTTTTATTACTGGTCCTAATTTGAATCCTAATTAATTTTCAAAGGTAAAAAATATATTTCTTAATGCAATTTACGGGAAAAAAATGCTGAATTTAAATCTTCATTATTTTAAAAAAATATTTCTAATTGACGGAAATTTAAATGAAAAAAAAAAATCATAACTTGTAATAGAATTCCCTATGAAATCAATAAGTGAGATACTTGAGAAGTAAAAAGTTTTAACTCTTAGGAAAAAAAGATAAATAGTTCATGAAACCCTAAATTGATTTTACTCTTTAAGATGATGCATAAAAGTAACTTTTTTTATTATTATCAAATTTATTATTATTATTATTATTTTTTCTTTGCAAAAAATGAATGAAATTAAATTTAAACTTTTAATATATAAGAGTCTCTTTATTTTATTTATTTATTTATTTTACTTTTATTATTATTATTATTTATTTAAATAAATGAATGTAACTATTATAATATTTTAATCTACTTTGTAAAATAAATGCAGCCAAATAAATGAAATGAGACTATTTAAAATGAAATGATTTAAATTGATTTCCACAGATTAATTCAAAAACTTTTATGCACAAATTTTAATATAATATTTAAAGATCAATTAAAGACTTTGAAATTAAATTGCATATAATAAATTGATCAACAATTTCACTCAAATACATTCAATAAATTATTAATTAAAAAACTCAAAGGATTTAAAACAACTTTATTGCTTAGATAATTTATCAGCATTAATACTTATCTTTGAAATGTGTAGACGAAATCTCCAACTATTGTTGGAATGGTCCTTGGTTCAGCCTCTTTCGTCTATGAGTAGTCTGGGAGGAAAGTGGACTTTTCCGCTCGACACGAGTGCTAGTTCCACCGGAACAATGCTCAACACTCATGCCACAAACCATGCCCTGGCCAGGACTGTGCTGAGTGCACGCACTTGTACCCCAGGTTGGACACCCACTGTAGGAGTACCCCTTCTTCGTCCTACTCACAACCTGCTACCCTATTCCCACAATGTGCTTACTTGATTTTCTTTTTTTTTTTCTATCTATGTCTCAATAATTTAGTTTTCACAGGTTTTATACAACACAAAGGGTAGTTCTAACCAACACACCCTTTTACAAATAATTACAACATTCCGTAAAACTCTAATTATTATTTTATTACATTTTCTTTCTTGAACTATTACATTAGTTCTTATATTTATTTATTTTACTTTTATTCTCTTTTCTTTTTCTTTTTCTTCCATGGGGAAAAAGTCTCATAACATTTGCACTTTACTATATGCCCTTTGATTCAACTTGAAGATCAACAACTTCAACAAATCAGTAGACTACTAAAGTGTTGAATGGTATGATTTATCAAAGTACCTACATCCACCAAAATTCATTACATCACACCACATGGTTTCACCAAAACAATTTGATAAAACTACTTGATATCTATAGGCTTTACTTAAACATCAATCAACATTGAAAGTGCAGATCAACTTTCCCCAAAGATTAGTGATTATGGACGATTGGTGGATGACTAAAGTGTTGGGTGGTTTTATTCACCAAAGTGCAAACATCGCTGAAATCCACTAGTTCATGCCACATTGACATATCATATGCACCTAGCCTCCTACTTTCCATCAATGGCCACAATTTGCTCCTCTCAAGATTGACACCTTCAATAGATGGTTGAGGAGATTGGTAGCTTGATCTACTAATATGCTACAATACACTAGATTGTGCCAAGTAGCCACAATGTCCATTTCCAAATAAGAACCCTAACATAGACTTGTTGCACCTCTATCCCAATAAGGATCATACACCTCAACATCCCTTTGAAAAAGGCTCCATGTTGGAGATGCCCGAGCTAACAATAGAGACCTTTTTGGCAGATAAATATATGGATATTGAACCCACCATGTCGGTCTACCAAGATTATGGGACCATTATCCAGTCATCAAACAAACAAGATCAAATCACTTAAATGAAATATAACCTCTTATAACAAGTCAATGAAAGAATATAATAGAAAGGTGAATGCAAAGGAAAAGTTCTTTGGCCTTCACATAAATTTGATGAACCAATTTACCATTAGCGTAACTCAAGAACTCAACCAAGGTAGAAAAGAATTAAAAATCCAATGAGGGCAAGGAAAAAATGCTTTGGAAAAGGATTTAGCCAACCACATAACAGGTGGGAGCACATTGTACTAGATAAAGCTTATGCAAAATTTGACTATAGTGGAAGATTATTTTGTTTCTAGAAATCCTCACAAACAAACCAAATCCTATTGAATCATTCTTGGTCGAATTATCTAACAAGTTTAACAAGGCTACACATAGAGCGAAAAAAATATCAGTTAGATTGGTTTTCAACACCTGTCTCACATCTTAGTTGGTGTGATTTGGTCCTCAATCGAGCTATGAGCATCTTCATTTTCCATTTTTTAGTGAAATCAAGCCCCACAATTTTTTTTTCAAAGACTATCTCAAGTGGGTTCAACTAAATATGAAGCTTATCCACTTCTTATCCTTTCAACACAAGAAGACCAAAACCTTGGTTTTGTTGGTGTTGACTTAGATCATGAGCACCAACAACATCAGCCTGTCTTTGGAACCACCACCCAAGTCCCAGTGATAGGCACGAACTCCACCAACGACATCCCCATTGGACTATTGAAGGAATAGGAGACCTTATCTCGCCAATAGAAGATCCTCACACCGATGAAAAACAAAACTGTCGACGCATCGCTGGAACCAAAAGACACATCTGACCGATAGATCGATAAGGTGGGGGCAGTTAGTTCCATTTTCTGTAATGTGGTAAGAGTCATACAAGTAATGCTATGTCAGGTTGGGGAACTCTTCTTGGAGGTTTTAAACAATTTACCTCTTTTTTATAAGACTGTGTTGGCAATGCCACCTGGATCATAGTTGTTTGGTGAGATTCCAAACCTAGACAATGTGGTGCAGTTGTGGAAATCTCATAGAGAGAAGCTACAAGCTACCATGATTATTTTGCTGAGCGAATTTGTATCAGAGTCTTTCTTAGTGTGGCTTAAGACATGTGCAGATGATATTCTCTTTTCAAATAGGCTTGGGGGAAAGTATTTGCTTGATCTTGTGAAAAGTAGCAAGGAACTTGTAGAGAATGAGACATTGATTAGAAACATATTGGATAGTCTAGATGCATTTGAAGGGAGCTTGGAGTGGCTAAAAATGGTTTTTGGTTCAAATATTGAGTTTCCATGGCAATGCATGTGTGAGATTTCTTTGAAGCACTCAAAAAGTCTGTGGGATGAACTTTTTGAAAGCATGCTTGGTAGTAGGATAAAACAAATAATAGCTGATGGATTTGTAGATTTGTGTGAGAGAGTTAAGGTTGGTAAATTCCTTGAAGCCATAGTTATATCTCTAGCAAGTTACAAAGATGTTGAAATCCATTTGCACAAATTAACTACTAGTGAGGGCTGGCTTGTCAAGAGAGGGGGCCTAAAAAGTGTCAATTTACCTAGGTTGAGTTTTAGATTTATGATGAAAAATGATGAAGATTGGTTTGGTCACCTTAACGCTTATTTTGGAACTAAGGTTAGTCAAATAAAAGATACCATAGATGAGGGGTCCAAGAATATTCTGGAAGATCTCCTAAGTTTTGTTCATGCACATAAATCTCCTTCAAGGATAAATGATTTAGCACCTTATTTGCAAGAGCAATGCTTCCATTTTATCTCAACATTGATTGTTGAGATTGAATAACATCTTGCACATCTTTCAGAAGCTCTCTATCAAGAAATGAAAAATGAGGAGATTCCAAAAAAAATGAACAAGGAGATACTAGAATCGACAATTATAGTGGAAAGGGCACTTTTCTTAGGAAGGATTTTAGTTGCTCTCAATTTTCATTCAACTTCCCTTCCACTAGTTCTTGGCTTGTCTCAGCTCTGGTTTGTCGAGAACAAAGATTCAGTTTTAGGGAAAGGATCTTCAACTTTCAGATATTCCAATATTGATTTTGATTACCCTCTTCTAGATAGTTCTAGAAGACAAATACTAATGAGAGGGGCTGGTTTGAAGCTTGAATCATAGGATAAAAATAATAGCACCAAATTGAATAAACTAAGAAGAACTATGCACAATCTTTGTATTAGAGCTAAAAGGTATCACATAAATTGATCATAATCCTAAATATGAACATATATACACAAACCAAATGGGGAAATCTACATTTTGTTCAATTGAAGTTAATTAGTTTTCTGTTTTATTGCTTGTAGGCTTGAAGTTGGCCATATATTCAGTTAGCCAGTTGATAACTATAATAGAAATTGTCCATGACAGCTAAATAGGGGCATGCACATGCACATCTATACACAAACAAATGGGAAAATATACATTGTTCACTTAGTTCAATTAGATTTGAAAAGATAACTCCTGCCCATCAATATGTTGAGAATTTCATATGTTTCAATGATCATAGAATTTCTAAGCCAAATTTTAGTTCTTTCTGAATTTGAGGGTGGACTGTTTGTAGGGCTAAAGATGAGGATAGACTCAATCACCAACTGAGAACTATGATCGAAACTAGTTATGATATCTAAGCATTGCCATTGCCATATATATGGAAATATATATAGAAACAAACTGGTAGATCTACATTTTATTCAATTGAACATTCTCCTAATGGGAAAATGTTCAGAAATCCTAGGAGGAAAAAGATACTTGCTCATGAACCTCTCCTAACAACAAATACAATGTTCACTTTTTCCTAAATATGATCTAATCTAGCCAAAAATTTGATCATCGTGTACACTTTGAACATTGCCACTTACCCAGATGAAGAATTTATATATCTCCATGGAAGCTTTCCTTGTATCTATAAAATAAAGAGATACAAGAAAACAACAACATACTGGATCAACTCAACTTTGAAACCATCTCTACAAATTCTTCTAAGCTATTTCACAAACATCCTTCCACCAGAGATTGATTTCTTGGTCAAATCCATGGCAATTGATACTTCAAGAAGCTTAGAAGCAAGCAATCAAGATATAAGATGATATGTTCACCACTATAATTATTTATTTTATTTAATTGGATATATGTGCATGGATTAATTAGAGATAATTAATTAAACATAGGGTAATATTAGACGAAATAATATAATGTAATCAATTAATTGACTAAACGAATTAACATAAAGTTGATAAATCAAAGGTGTGACAAGACGATGAGAATAACTTGACAATAGAATTGGTCAATTGACAAATGTTGATAGAATTGATCAATTAGAATGACTATTAGTCAATAGCATGAGAGTAGGGTGATTGAATGAGATGATTCAACAAAGATAAGGTGACAAAATTTAGGAATCTACAATAGATATGCACAAAATGAATTTGGTGGAAAGGCTTTAAAAACTTTCAAGTGAATACAATTTGCAGGTGTAAAGCCAAATTCCATAACCTTTTCCAACATCCTCCTTGCCTATGCCAAAATGGGAGCTTTGAAACAAGATATGAATATTCATCAATGCATAGACAATACACGATAATATCCCTATAAGAAATGTGGTCTATGGATTGCAATATTGCAGGATATGCACAAAATGGATTTGTTGAAAAGGCTTTAGAAACTTTCAAGCAAATGCAATTGGCAGGTGTAAAGCCAAATTCCACAACCTTTACCAGCATACTCCCTTCTTATAATAAAATGGGAGCTTTGGATAGGGTATGCACATCCATCAAAGCATAACAAAAGGTGGATTTCTATCAAATATTATGGCTGGAAAGGCTCTGGTAGATATGCATGCAAAATATGGAAGCACGAGCAAGGCATGTGAACTATTTGACAAAATTCCTCAAAGAGATGCCATCTCATGGAATGCAATGATTGCAAGTTTTGAAAAAAAATGTTTGTTGAAAAGGATTTTGAAACTTTCAAATGAATGCAATTGTCAAGTATAAAGCCAATTTTTTTGCCAGAGTCCTCCCTGCCTGTGCCAAAATGGGAGCTTTGGGATGGGCTATGAACATGCACCAAAGCATAATGGTAGGGGAATTTTTGTCAGATGTTATAGTTGGATATGCTCTGGTAGACATATATTCAAGATATGGAATCATAGACAAAACAACTGAATTGTTTAGCAAAATGCGTCAAAGAGATGTCATCTCATGGAATGAAATGATTGATTGCAGAATGTGCACAAAATGGATTTTGCAAGGAACCTCTCAAAATCTTTGAATTAATGAAGCACTTTGGAACACATCCTAACATTGTAAGCTTTTCTTGGGTTCTAGGTGCATGAAGTCATGCAAGTTTAGTGGATGAGGGTTGCACATACTTCACACGTCAGTAACACTATCAGCCTAACATTACATCGGGGGAACTCCCCTCATAGCTCCACCAATAGACCGATGAAAGCAAATCATAACACAAATATCGGCATAACAACACTCCATCGAGCAGACTTCCAAAGGACTCTCCTCGATGTACCAATGGGGTCAACAAAAAGATTCTACCATGTTGTGGGAAAGAGATTCATCGACAAGATTTATCAATCAAATGTATATTTGACTTGTAAATTTTTAAAAAAATAATAAAAATAAAGTTTTTCCATTTTTTTTCTTTTTTCAAAATTGTTTTGAATTTTTTTCCAAGATGTCACCTAGATCTACATGGACATATTTCATGGAACACAAGATGCTATTGAAAATCAACTAGCATGGCAGAATTATCATGTGATCCTGAAAGAAAGCACTCTGTTACCACAAAGAGATAATCTATACAATTTAAAACCCAAATGACAGTGGATAGAGCATTAAGAAACTCAAGGCCAATAATAGAATCACACAAAAAGCTTACAAGCATAAGAAACTACTTTCTTAAACATAGAGCTTGTATTTATACAAAAGAAAAGCAAAAATAAATGGGTCCCTGGAAAGGGATGCAATTGAAAATTTTGACTTAACTAAATTAATTGAAATAATAGAGCCCATGAAAGGAAACAAAATATCACTACCCAATAGAAATGCCTTGTAGAAAGTACATTATATCTAGGTTGTAATTGTAAATAAAAACAAAACCCAATTGAAAGCTTTATTAAAAAACACTTTATATTGCCTTCTTTGTCCACAAATTACAAGATGAGTATATCCAAATGAAAGGCAGCTGTAAAGAATCAGAACATGCAATGCAAGTTGTCTTTTTTGTATTTCTATGTACAACTTATGTTATATTCTTCAATGAAAGCCACAAACCATTGACAATGTCCCATAAATCTTAAAATTATTGGGGCAATCATTTGTAATACAATCATTATGTAGGAGAGATTTATGTTTAGTAATACAATCATAGTAGTTAGCATCTCCATTCCAGAACAAAATTCATAGTAAACAATGAAAACCTCGTTTGATTTTTGAAACATGAAATTATTTAATATGTTTCAAATATTCAACATGAGATTTGAGGCTAACAAGTAAAGACACCTTGCTTGTTGGAAGAATATCTAGGCGACTTGGTGATTGGAATTGACTGGGCTCTATTATGTCAGTCAACTTCCATATTCTACTTTATTCAACTAATTCATCATCTACCTTGACTTTTACTTCCCCAAGACTTTTTTTATCAACACCACTCTGAGAAAAACTATATGTCAATAATGTAGAATATCATAACTTGACTTGAATGAACTCAATAACAACAATTGTACAAGAACATATTAAGCACATGCAATACAAAGAAACACCGATTCCTATAAATCTTAACATGGAGATTGGAGAATTATAGGCAGCTTCCTTGATTTCATAAAGATCATAAGTGAACCCATCAACACCTTCAAGACAAAAATATTTGCATCACTCTTGTTTCTCTAACATGATATTATGGATGCACTGGATGTCTGTCGAATTGATTTTCTATATCCATGTTCACTGCCTATAAACCTTAGAAAAAATCCTAGGCAACATAACCAATCTAAAGTTATGCAAGCTACCTGGCACCAAAATTTCTTTCATAAATGAAATGACAAGTTCAAATATAGAATCCTTTGCATTGAAAAATCTAAAAAAGTGAGAAATGAGGAATGTCAATTTGTTCAAATAAATACAATTCAAAAAAATTTATAACCATCCAGCATATCAACTTCATGATACCCTCAAGCATTGGAAGTACAAATTAATTACTATCCTTCAATAGAACTTTGAGCTTCCTTTCAATTCAAATATGTTCAAGCATTTCACGTAAAGTTATCATGTTCAAAACATGAAAGGAAATTTTTTTCTCCAGTAGGTCTCCTAATTGGCTACTCTTTCATACACTCTATGGTAGTATTCAACATTATTGACCCGAGTTTGGAAAAGTGTCATATTTATTACTCAGTGCTTCTAATAATCTTGAGAAAATTTACTACAACAACATATGTTATTGGTCATTGTCAAAACAGGGATGAACTAGGTGTCCCTTCAACGATACCAAAATCATTCCATACCACCTGAAGCTCAAACTCATAAACATTTAGATTTGCAACAACCAAAATGCAATTTTCAGCAAGCATATAAAAGAAAGGGAATAGTTTTCAACTCTACAGCATCACAACCACTCTAAGCAATCCATTTGTTCTTTTTCAAATAACATCTATGGAAGATATGGAAGATTTCCCCATTCCACATGAAAACATCATGACCATCAACATTTCCAATTTTCCAAGATCAAAATTTGAAACTCTCTTCTAAAATTTCTGCAACAAAATCAACAATGGATACCATAAGTAAAACATGGTCAACTAGGAACTCTCCTCAACTCGATCTGAATCTAGATTCACTCTATATTTCAAACATAATACACAACAATGTCAAAAAGAAATGCAAAATACTTAAAATTCAATGGTCGTAGAAGAGAAACTCAACATCAAGAAATTATAAAAACAGATAATTTGAATCTGGACTTGAAAGCTTGCTACAATAACACAGGGAGGTTGATGAAGAGCTCAATGAAGGAATGCACCGTGCTGAATTGTAGATGCAATCCATTAACTCAATGAAGATTCTCTATTGGACAATTAAGGTGTCGAGATCCCTCAAAAAGAAACTCTTCCTCAAAGACTTGATCAAGCTCAGGAATATTTTCACTCATTTGTAGACTCGCAAAGTCTATCATGGCCTCAAGCAAGCTCCAATGTCTAAGTTCCTTCTAGGGATTTTTTGGGTGCCATTCACATTCCAATGTCTACAACTTAACATTCAGTGAGTGAGATTATCATTCTTGTCTTATATGTTTTATGATCTCAACATCATACAAAGCCACCTTGATATGATCAACCATTAAACTCTAGCCTTGTGGATCAGTTGGACATGGCTAACTAGGGCCAATAACATTTCCTTAGCCTTTAAATTCGTCAGCAAAAGACAAGTATATTTGTTTTTCAGCCTACGCATGCACTAATATCCACATTGCATAATATATGGCAACTAATCCAACATTGGATCATTGACTTGTGATTTTTCTCTTACAAAGGATCATCTAGCAGGACTATTCCCCAAACCATTGATAAGAGGCAAAGACTCTTCAACTTTGACCCTTTTTAGACATGAGGGAAGTTGTGAGTCACCCTTAAGGTGGGATTTTAGGGTATAAAAGATAACTCCTATGTTTTTTTACCTCCACTCTCTTCCAAGTTACTCTTAGAGGGTGGTATTAGTGTATTTTAATTATTTACTTTATACAGTTTAGTCATCATAAGCACTTGATTTTTTACAAAAACAATTTGAGGTTTTCTCCAATTGACTTAGATGAGTGAGACTCAATACAAATCCTACTTTCCTTGTCCTCATCTACAAAGTACCAGAATAACCCATGTAGAATAATCTTGATCCCAAGTTAATTCAAATCTTAAACATCTTTGGCTACCTCTCTCATTTTATAGCCTTATGCACTTTTTCCATAAAAAGACTATGGACTTTCTTTGTTAAGGCATGCAAATAAGGATTGTAGTATTTTTGTGAGATTTAATACTTCAAATTCCTGCCACTAAAGATTGGTACCAATTATTTTTCTTGTATAAGTTAGTTTTACTTGGTTCAATCACTCATGTGCTTCTGCAAAAGCTTCATTCGCCCTAGCAAACATAAGACATCCATTCTCCCAACCAATCACAAGTTTCAACAACCAAATGTTACCCTACAAGTTGGTATGAAAATGCGGATTGATGTATAGATTGTTGAACTTTCTTTTTCTTCATGAATTTATCAAGTAATGAATACCTCATGCAATCCAAAAATGCAGTCAAACATAGCCCAGTATTATTTGTTGTAGACTAACTTGACTTCTAAACAATCTAAACATAGACTTTGAGATGTCTCCCAAACTTTGTTTTCTTAAGTAAATTAAGGCCTTACAACAATCAATAGATTTTTGCTAATTTGGTATCCATGGTTACTTGGTATTTTAAAAATAGTCAATATAAATCACTGAAAATATTTTCTCACAAGCCAGATGATAAAAGATACAGGCTACAAGCAAAGGTATTGTCACAGACTAACCCCAAAATACTCTTCACAAACCACAAGCTAGTAAATTATAGCTCTGATCTCACTTTGCATGATGAATAATTCAATTTTGTATATATATGCCAACTCCTAAAATGAATAGACTACATGTATTAAAAGCTAACTCAAAAATGTTGTTTTGTAAACATGAACAAATCAAATCTAAGGATTGATATAAAGATATTCTTTGGCAACAATTGGGTTCTTCAAAATATTTTGACACATAATAAAGGGTATACAAGGGATTCTAGAATTTCTTGTTGCTAGGATCTTTGTTTTTGTTTGATGAGGTAGTAATATTATCTTCACATAAAAAGGGCTTTTTATGAGTTAAGACCTAAATTACAATTAATCCTTTTATACATTTCTTCTTTGTTGTCATAATACAATTTATTCATAGGACAATCGGTAGAAAAGTAGATTTAGGAGAATATGTAGTTAGATTTAAATTCAAATATCTCAAATATTCTTCTAATAACCTATATCCATGCAACAATAAGATAATTGTATACAATTCATTTGGTCTATTGAAAAAACTAAGCCTGTTTATTTTACATCTTGATGCTATAAATTCACATTCAAAGATTACTTTTACAAGGGAGATATTTTTTCATCTCCTTGAAGTCTACATTAATAGTATTAAGTATGATACCTTTATAGGCTAAGGATGATCTTTAATATGTCCTGTTGTCTTCAAAATACCAGGAAATAGGCTTATTGAAGCAATCTGTCAAAAATAGGATCAACATCACATTTAGCTTTATTATCATCACTGTACACATAGAAATAAAAGACCAATTGAACATCCTTTCCAGCTGGAATGTGCAGTATAATATACACAAACAACCAACAAATTACATAGAAAAACATATCATTAGAAGGAAAACATCTCAAAGGAAATCTTAATCTTTCAATATTATAGATTTGGGATGATATATACTTGTTTGGACACTTGTAAGCAACTTGACACTTTAAAGCACAAATTTTGAGTAAAAGAGCCACAATGCATAAGGTAGAAGTCGATAAAATACAAGGCTCTGTTGTGAGCAAAATAATATCATTAAATTTTTTAAAATACTCAATTTATGAAATATCCCTACTAGGATATATAACTTTTTTTCTAATTTTTGAAACACAAACTCCTGCCCTAATTTTTGCACTCTAAAATTTCTATGAAAAAACCCTAACTGTTGATGTAATTTTCTGATTTCAAACATGCATTAACAACAACATATATTCTTCCCAATTACATCGAACATCATAGTAGATTTATCAACAAGTACAAAGCATGAAGGAGAATTCTTTTGTAATTCATATCAAGACAGTTTAAACCCTTCGAGACTCCTGAAATATTGTGTCTAGCTAACAACAAGTCCATTGCAAAGGCTAAGATTCTTTTTGTAAAAGGAAATCAAGATAGTAAATACTTTTGTGAACAAAGGGCTACAGTCTAGGCTTGAGCTCTTTGAAACCATATAAGCCTCAAACAAAATTGAAGCACTTTCACAAGAAAAGTCAGGTTTAGGAGACTCGACAATCACAAGAAAAGATAATTCACATTTTAGACGTAGAAAACCACCAAACACAAGAAGAAAAGAAAAATCTACATCCATAAATTGGTATTGGAGATATTGAAAATATAGCCAAAAAATGATATAAATGATCTTGAAGATACCTTTCACCCATTAAATTTCCGTTAAATAGGCAAGCCCATAAAATATTAAAATACCCTTCCTCTATTACTAACCTAGAGCAGGGATTTGAAGCATGCACAACCACCCTCCGCTTCTTGGGATTTGAAGGCCTTTGTAACAAAAAAACACTTGTTCAGCTTACCTACAAGCAAAACAATATAGGAAAAACACTCACAGTAGAACTTACATTGACAATACTTGGAGAATTGTTTAAAATTGTAGAAGCTTAATTTCATGGCACAACTCAAAAGCTTTTCTCACCTTTCCACTTCAAGGGAAACCTGACTGAAGATGTTTCCACAGGAAACTCTAACTCAAATATGGTTTTCCTTCAGCCCAGCATGCCAGATTTGACCTTCAACCTTGGACAACCACGAGGAGGGACACCATGCCCTTCTAAATGTGTGACTATCCCTTCCTAACAGTGATCATGTATACATAGGGCTAAGGGAAGAGAAAATGCATGTCGAAAGGGAAGGAAAATGAATTGAGGGGAGGGAAATAATTTTTTTATGTTAGAAAGGTATTTTTTTATTATCTTAATTTAAGACAATTAGAAAATTAAAAATATAATTTAAACATAAAATATATATTTAAGAAAAAAATATTATTTTGTCTTAAATTAATGTCTTAAATCCCCCTTGTATGTAGTAGTTCCAAAAGCGATCATTGTTATTTCTATTTTGCATTATTAAGATGGTTGAGTATATCAACAAGCGAAGATAGAAGTGAATCAATCTTCATTTTTAGGGCAAAAATGTTCTTTTTTAAGGGAAAAATCTTTGTTTTTAGTAGACTCAACCATTACGTTTCTACAATCCATGTAAATTGAATCTAATTGCTTCTAGAAATAACTACTTAACCTTACATTTCTAAGGCACTGCTTCTAGAAATAATTACTTTTACAGACATTACGTTTCTACAATCCATGTAAATTGAATCTAATTGCTTCTAGAAATAACTACTTGACCTTTTGAAATGAAAGTGTCTGCAAGATAGCCCTCAAAATGCAATTGGATTGTTTAAATCATATTTTATTAGTGAAATTGACCACAATTTCTCTTTGATACATTTGACATGCTAACACGACAGGAAAATCAAACTGGCTTTAAATCATAGTTGAAAACATTAATGATTCATTAACATAATGAGTAATAAAAGTTAAAGAATGTAAATGTTAAATTTTTTTATAAAATATGTGAAGGCCTTAAGATTGCACCGAGAGGCAATGCCTTCCACGCAATAGGTATTTTTGGTGCACCAAGCAATCTAGGCGGCCAAATGGCCTACTTAGGTAGGGGTCCCATGAGGGGGGTTTAAGCTCTATGGACTATGATCAAATTCGAAAGAAAAAAGAATAGAGGAGTAATAGTCATTTATTTAGTCATTTTTATTTGTTTGATATTAGTCATTTATTTAGTCATTTTTATTTGTCTAATATTAGTCATTTAGTTGTGATTTTACCTGATGACCAAATTAGTCATTTATTTTCCAAATTCTACTAGTGTTAGTCACGTGACTAAAAGTTTTAGTCACGTAGTCATTTATTTTCCAAATTCTACTAGTGCATGCAATAAATAAAATCAATAATATACTGATAACCATATCAAATGAGGGGTTGGGGCCCTAGTTTAGTTGGCTAAATCTTTCTTGTTGTAGGAGGTTGGTCACGAGGTCTAGTCTCCCCCACCCCCGTGGTACCAGAGGGTGTGTCAAGCCAGCACCACCGATCACGTTAAAAAGTTTACCAGGCGCACTGCAATTTATAGGGGGTTGTGCTACCCGATTTTTGTAGTCTAAAAAAAAACCATATCAAATGAGAGTAATAAGAGGTGTACATGTGAGTATACAATGAATTAAACACCAAATTGCCAAGATTTGAATACCATAAGCTCATAAAAGTACAATAATTTACCAGGCGCATTGCAGTTTATAGGGGGTTGTGCTACCCGATTTTTGTAGTCTAAAAAAAAACCATATCAAATGAGAGTAATCAGAGGTGTACAAGTGAGTATACAATGAATTAAACACCAAATTGCCAAGATTTGAATACCATAAGCTCATAAAAGTACAATAATCAACAGGAACCAATAAAAACTTAGATAGAAATAACAAGTAAATCATGGTAAAACATCTCCAAACCTGATCCACTATGTAGTGCTTTGAAAAATATTTTTGTTGACTAGATAAGAAGTCCAAAATTTGACTCTGTATGCACAAGTTATGACCTCTCCAATTCTAAAAATAACATTTGACTTCCAAAAAAAATTTCTCTATCAAAAACATAAAAACAAGAAAAACAACTAATACTATAGTGAAGTACTCGGAACCACCTTTCCAATGACTAGAAGAAGTCAAAAAGCAAACAACCTGGGTGAAAGTTATGCCTGGTGGAAAAAGGTTGCCCAATTCTACTATATAACCCAAGCATGGATTGTTGGTGGGTGGTGGCAGGGAAGTGCCACTTGGGTAATGCCGCTTGCAAGGGTGGAAAAACCAATAGCAACATTAAACTGATTTAATTTTTAAATTTTGGTGGAAGTTTTTTTAATTTTTAAGCTTTGAAGCATTGAAGGGGCAGTCCCTCACAAGATTAGGGCTTGAGGAGCTAGGTGCCTAAGCCCACTAGCCTTGATCGTTAACCCGAGGGTTAACCATTAGCTAGCCCATATGGTAGCCCCAACATTCAACATCGACCTACCAGGTGCAGAGCCCCACCTAATTTTTTTTAAAATTTTTTAATTGGGTTTTCAACAATATGTTCTTTTAAAACTTTTTTTCACCTACAGATGAATTGGATGACTGTATGATCATACGACAGGGCTAGGAGGGCAAAAAAGATTGTATTTTTCAATAACCAAAATAGGCCAAATTTTATGTCAATCTTCATCTCTTGAGCCTCCTAGATCCAAGGGTGAGGTTTGTTTTATCCGAAGAGATCATCTGAAACACTTCCACTACAAAACCCTTATGGTGAATGCCAAGAAAAAACCCTTTTCCAACAAAGATTCATAAACCCATATTTGTAAAAACTAACCACAAATGTACAACCTCAAAACCCCAAATTTGTAAAAAATAACCTACACAGAACCCTCATACCTTGCAATGTCTTCATTTTTTTATGCAAATCCTTGGATTCAACTATGCACCAGATCTGATCCAACAAGGGTTATACAAACCACAATCATGGCTTTGATATCAAATAAAAAGAAATATGCATCCACCCAAGATAATATACACATAACCCAAATAGAGAAATCTATGAAAAAAGTTATTCATAATCCATATGCAAAAGAATAGACAATGTACCATCAAAGCTGACACAAGATATACCCTGGGAAAACCCTCAAGAGGAAAAAACCCAGCCTCCAAAAGTGTACATCACTCATGTATTGTTCAACAATAAATATTATAATACATCTTCAGAGTTCTTCATGAATACCCTTGAAACATCAAACCCTCTACAAGCATTCCATGTGAACAAGCATGTAATCATACATCCCATGCCATGCTACAAACCTCACAAATGCCAACAAGAGCTTCTCTCAACCTCTTAGCCAAAATAACCAATTTTCTAACCTTATCCAACTACCCATGTGCTTTATTTATAGACATAAGCTAACACAAAACTGCCAATTGGTATTACATAAACCATGTGACTAATAGCATGAGCTTACAAAGCCATTAACCCCCATATTTACTTTTTGGTACTAAGTTTTCCCAATATTAATATTTTCTCAATGTGCAACCCCACATTAAATATTTATCATAATGTTACATACAACACTTAAAGTGGCCCCAAGAATGCTAACCCCATGTGATGCATGTATCCCTAGATCTCCTAGGTGCACTAAAAATAATGAAATATTATATTATAACATTATGCAAGGTGGACAACACACCATTTCCTAATGATAAACATGAAAACGAATATTTTATTTGATACAAGATTATTCATTGGCCTAGGGTGCACTTGTGTCATATTCACTAGATACTTAGTTGGAAAATGGGTCAATACCAAAGATAACTTGAAGGCCCCTCTTCTAGATCTAAACAAGACAAGTAAAAAATTATCTAGCAAAAGACTCGCAAAATAAGACCCACAAGTCTAGGTTTTCTCACTAAAATCCTATGTTTCCCTACAAGAAAAGTATCAAGGTTGATATTTTTTAGGAATTATATAATAGAGTTCAGTTTGCAACCCATCTCAAAGTTTGGCCTAATCCTTAACAATGCAAACAAGATCCATTTAGGACCCATGAATACCATTTTTAACCATTACATTTTTTTTACAACTTGAATCTAGTTTAATTTCAATTCTAATTTATTTTATAAAACATTAAGTTCCCTTAATAATACACGTCTCACAAAATTTTAAGTAAAATTTAATATTTTCAAGCACTTGCAAAGCATTTATTAAGTTTAAATTAAATTGAGAATTGCACCATTATATTTTTTTTTTCACTTTTTTATAACATTAACCATGACTATCATGGTCTCAAATTGGCTCAAACCAAAGGATATAGGAAATTTTGTCTAGAGGGGGACTCTCTGAAGATTATAAATAATTTGAAAAATTGCACTCCTCCCTCTTGGACTATTGAGTCCTTGATAAGGGATTTGATAGATATTTTGAAATCCTTTGATGAGTTTTATCTTTCACACATCTTAAGAGAAGGTAATGTGCTAGCGGATATTTTTGCTAACATTGGTGTCAAGGAATTTAGGGAGTGGGGTCTCAATGACCCTCTCCCTATAGAGGCTATTGCTACTTGAATCATGAGTGTTGATTTCAATTTGATTAACGTCTCATTATGGTTGGTGGCGTGCATGCCCTTCATCACGTGGCTGATTGTTATGAGAAAGTATGGTGTGAAAGATTTGAATCAAGCGATTCGTACGGGAGCAGGGTGTTGTAGGAAATGGAAAACTTTGGTCTTTATTATCCCTTGTCCTAACTCTGGCCTCACACGAATTATGGGTAGTTTTGGTATTGTTTTCCAGAGCCTTCTTTGTTCTGTGCTTGGAGCCCATAAGCTGGTTTTTGTTGCTAATTGTGGTGAGATGGGTGGTGACAGAAATCATGTTGAACCTTCCTCTTGTGATGTTGCTAGGGAAAGGAAGGAGGTATGGCAGGTGTTGGTGAAGGGAGGGTTAACACCCTACTTGGAGAAACTTCATGGCAATAATCCCCAGGTAATGAACCTTTTTGTTAAAGGATGGAATGACATAGTGCTTAAGCTTTATGGGACCAAGTTTGACGTTAATGAAGAATTTATTGCTGGTATTACTAGCCTAGCTATGGACGGCATGAAATTATTTAGGGATAAAAAGGAGGCACAGATTGCAATGAAAATATTTTTCAAAGATGATGAAGAGAAAGATTTAAAGACTGCTAGGAGTGGCAGATTGCAGTGAAGTTCCCTTAAGGCTTTATGGGGGGATGTTGTGGAGGAATTAATGTGCTACATTACCTTGGAAGGCTAATTTTTGGTGGTGAATGCATACCATTTCATTTTGCTAAACCACTTCCAACATAAGAAGAGGGTTTCTTTCATGTTTTATCTTCTAATGTCTCTTGACTCAAGTATCAAGGATCACAAGAAGAACCCAAAAAATCCAGTCTTGCATGTTGGGTTAGTTCTCCTCATCTCTAATTATGCGAAGGCTTTTAAGGTTCCCAAACCTTTGGTCACCCCAAAGGGTAAACAACCCAAACCTGCTAAGGGCTATGATATGGCCTTTGAAGAGGAACCAGTCAACAAAAAGGTCAAGAAAAGGAAATTGATTCTGGAAAAAGAGGTCGAGTCGGAGGAGGCTGTGGAATTTGTTCCTGATTCTCTCGCTTCTCTGGAGGGGGGTCCACATTGCCCTCCCACAGGAAAGAAGAAAAAAAGGGGAAGCTTGTGCTAGCAGAGGATATTTAACTTGTAGTGAAGAAGTTGTTGTTGTGTTGAGTAGGGGTTTGAAAGTGAATAATTACTTTTATGGAGAGGCCTCCTCGCCGCCCTAGATTTCCAAGAAGAAGGATTTGGGGGAAGTTAGTGGGAAGAAAAGGGTTTTGCAGACTGCGAGCCAAATTCTAGAGAAGGGTCATCCTCTCACTATTGTGGGTGGCCTCTTTGCTGATGATTCCCTGAGTGTCAAGCCAATTATATAGGTGAAAGATAAGTATGGGGCTGTTGTTGCTGCTTTGGAGACCCAGGATGTGGATTTGGAGAGGATTATGAAGAGAAAGGTGGTGGCAGAGGAAATTGCGAGCTCCATCTGCAACCTTAAGTCTTCGGTTGCTATGGAAAAAGGTAAGGATTCCCCTGCTAGTAAGGATAGGATTAGCTCCTCTGAGGAGGAAGATGCCCTGGGAAAAGGGGTTTTTAATATTGATAGAGATGATTTTTCTGATGTGTTTGGTACTGCGTGTGAGGGGTCCATTGTTTTGTTTAAGCTTTTTAAATGGTTTTTTCATGAACTCAATAAAATGAATGTTAGAGTCAAGGGATTGGTTAACAAGGCTGAGGGGTCCTCTATTTAGAATTAGAAATATGAGTTGTTTGGCTCCTTAAATACTGTGGCGAACACTGTTGCGGAGGAAATCCTCAATATGAAGCAGAATCTTGAAGGAAGAATCCTCATCCTTGAGGATCAAATGGTGAAAATATGGGATACTGTGATGAGAGGAGGGGAGGTACATAAAATTGTTGGGAAATATGAGTCTAGTGTTGTTACTTCTCCTATTTTTAGTGCTAAGAAGTGAAAAGATAGTGCCCATGTTGATGAGGTTGTTGCAACTGGTAAGCTGATGGGGGAGGAAGTTGTTGTTGGGAAGGGTGGTGAGAAAGGTATTGTTTTGATTTCAGAGGTAAATATGGATGGTCTTGGAGCTAGGACTAGGAATAAAACTAAAGCTTAGGTTGGGGCCTCTGGGAAGGATAGTTCTGATGTTTTTGATGATGCACAAAAATCTATAGCTTGCGACGTGGAGGAAACATATATTCTAAAAGCATGTAGTGTTGTGGGTTGGTTCCTCCTTTTTGGATGTTTTTTTGTTGATGGGTCATTGCTATTGGGCTATTTTTTGGCTTAATGTTGTTATCTTTTATTTTAGTTGCTTTCTAATGTAATAGGTTTTGGGCCCCTTCAAAACTCATATTTTACCTCTAATCAAAAACATTAACCATGACTACTTTATCAAATTAGGGTTTTATCTACTAGTTAACCAAGTTGTACATAAAATAAAGGTTTAAATTTCACTTTAACTTCACTACATTAAGTTTTTTTAATTTGAAATATTTGATTTAAGTTTAATAGTCTCAAATTATAATTCACTCAAACCTGTTTGGGAACTTCATTCACCAAATTTCCTAAATATCCATTTCCAATAGAATTAAGTTCACACGTTTGTAGTTATATCATATTTTATAAATAAGTAATTTCAACTAATGTGTTTATCAAATTAATTATCATGTTAGATGTTAATAAATGTGAATCAAATATTAGGTTTTCAAAGTATAAAAGTCTAAAGAAAGTATAAAACCCTTTCCAAGGTACCACTTCCCTAAACAATTTAACTATTAGTTGCCACCCACTTGGTACTAAAACAAGGAGCATTTTTTTCAAATTCTTCAAGTATTTAACTTTGAATAAGCTTAACCAAGACTAG
Organism: Sequoia sempervirens; assembly: GCA_007258455.2. Classification (NCBI taxonomy): domain Eukaryota; kingdom Viridiplantae; phylum Streptophyta; class Pinopsida; order Cupressales; family Cupressaceae; genus Sequoia; species Sequoia sempervirens. The sequence continues at coordinate 37,503 of VDFB02378306.1, forward strand.
GCTCTATAAATTCATGAACATTATAGGTTCTCCCTTTGTCATTATTTTCTCAATCAAACAAAATTCATTTACTAACATTGTCATACTATGTTTAGTGCAACAAATCAATTGTAATTCATTAAATTTAGAATGAACCCTTACAATAGTTACAATTTGATGCCAAAATATAAGTTACAAAAATAAAACTAATAAATCTAATTATAATAATACCATATGAAGTATATAATTTTTTCATGTTCTCTATTTCAATCTATAAAGATATTTTGTTGCTTTGGTGTGGATTAGTCTTGAGTAGGATCACTTGCTTCACTTGGGGACCATTTGATCTTTGATTATTGAGTAGTGTCTTTGGCTATATTTAGGACGTATTTCATTCCTCCTACATGTTATACATCAAGGGGTCTCACACAAGGTGTGGGTGTAGGTAGGAGCACATCATTCCCCCTCCTATTTGTATACTATGCACACATTTGTTTTTATATTTATCCCTTATTTTCTCTACCATAACAATGATGTGGGAAATTATTTCTAGTATATTTGAAGCATGGTGACAAACACTAGGTTAGAAGTGTATCTAGTTTTGGCTAGGGCACAACTAATTATTTGTTATATTTAAATTGTGATTAGTTTATAAACCAATTAGACTCATTAGTACCCAATATGTGGGACTAAGACCTTGCTAGTTTTTTAAGCAAATATTTTTTTAGGATTCAATCCCATGATGCCATTTCTTTCTTGATTCACTTCCCTTTTTATATTTTATAGGCCTATTCGACCTATTATTGATAATAATTTAAGACATCCTAAGTGCATCCCCTAAATTTCAAGGGATGCAAAAATCCACAAAAAGTATAAGTTGGGTTGTTTCTAGGGTTTTTATTAGTTTTTTTTGTGTTTATCAAAGTTGTAGTCTTTTATAGTCTCACTTGGTGTCATGTCCTTCCCCTCAGACCTAATATCTTGTTCTTCTACTAGTTAAATAATTACCAAAGTATTTTTGAGTTTTGGAATTGATCCTAAATGCATATCTTTCTATCCAACTCAAATTCCCAAATTTGACATCACAATGATGTCACTTTTCTATCAGAGTTGTGAGATGCTCTATACTTGCTAACATAATATTTGTATAGTATTGATATCATCCTTTTTAGAGTTATATGCTAACATCACCATGAAATTATATCAACCTCATCTTTTCATGCTCCAAAAAATTCATGTCTTTTAGGTCAAAGGATCAAGCCATCCATTTCCCCAACACCCTTTTTTATGCTCCCCCAAACCCCAACTTATGCTTCAATATTTTTCACTATATATTAGAGCCAAAGTTTTGACCAATCCTTAACTTGATATTCATTTAGTGCCACCCCAAAACCTTAAAACTCTATTATTCCTTTTTAAAACCTTTCGAAGTGAAACTTCGAGTTATTTCTTATCTCTATACCAATCATAAGATCTTCTTGATGCCTCGATCCTAACATCTTAAAGCTTTGTTCCTTGTCAAGGTTCCCTTTACGGATTTCTCCCATTCCAAATCACTTCTTGGCATGACTTCCCTATCAATTTTGAGTTTTGACACTATGATCATATGCATGAGGTATGAGTCCACCTTGACCTTTGAAGTTCAATATTCCACAACTCCCACCTACTCTTTTGGATGACTCGAATTGCATTGAATGAGTTGTAAAATTTTGGTGACTATCAAAAAAGGTCTTTTCCTATCCATAACAATTGTTCATCATTTTAGGGAAAATTTGTAAGTAGCTTTCAAGTACTTGGTAGGAAAACCCCATGTAATGATCTATTGATGAATTTAAACAACCTAGCATCTACCAGAACAAATTCAATGGTGCCCAAAAATCATTCTTAATGCAAGTTGCCATGGATTCAAAGGGGAAAAGTGGCATTGTTCCCATGCCCTAATTTACTGTAGCAGTTAAGATCATAGAGCTTGAATACTCATGTCATCTCTAGGTCATTGTTTCAATGAATTTCAAATGACATTTTCTCATTCTAGCACTCAAAATCGATAGGCCATTAATCCTCACAAGTATGTAAAATGCACCAAGAATGATTTTCTCACTTTAGCAGCCATCTGTGGATCCTAAAGGTGTTTTTTTGTGCAAATCATTTATCATAAAAATGAATAGGGCACAAAAAAATTTATAACACCATATCTAATTTTTTCCTCTTTATTTCTCATTTACCTAGGATTTAGATCTGTATATTCAAGTTTTTCACCAATTCAAAAGGTTAGTTACTCTACATTTTCATAGAAAAAAGGGGTAGAATTCCTAGGGTTTCCATAGTTGTTAGTTTTTCTGCCATTAGAGTTGTCACTATGAACTTGTAGGAAGGTAGCTACAGAAGTAGACATGTGTAACCATATGTGTCCTTGAATAATTGTAGACATTTTAGAAGGTTTCAAGAAATAGGCTATGATAGGATCTTTTCTATTTGAGATTTTTGTTTCACCATGCTTTCTATTGTGATTGTAACAAAGATTAGATAAGTGATGTAGCACTTTAAATCAATGTAAGTTGATATTTTTATTGATCTTCTCTATGTTGTATATGAGTGTTTATAAATTTGATGAAGGATAATTAAGTAGATGTGTTTGAATTATATCATACTTTTGTTGCAACATCTTGTTTGATGTTTCAATGGTTGTATACAACTCTATTACCTAATAAGAAAATAGTCTTGAAGACTCAAACCTTTCCATATATTAAAATCATCAAAACTATTCACCAGTAAGAAGAAGGAAGTAGATATTATATGTTATTCATGATTTAGTGGAACAAACCAAGGAAAACATTAAGTAAAACCTAACTAGTATACCTTTTAGAGTGTCTTGTTCAATAGATTCATATTTCTTCAATATTTGTGAAATTATAAATTGTTACATCCCAAAATGTGAGGTTACTATTTACTATTACTGGATAGGGTAAAAATGAATGTAATGATGCTTGTACCTTGTTTTCAATATGAATGTTATCTCATTTGATGTGTTTCAGTTGATGTTATTCTTAGTGAAATACTGCATAAAGGAGAATAGATGGTTATTGAATTGTGAATATTCTAAATTTTGAAGATATATATTGCTTATTGTTGTGAACATTTGACTGTAAAGGTATGTGTGTTAGTGGATGCGACTATATGAACCATTCCTCCAGGCGGAGGGGAAGTATCACTCGGGAGAGGAGGTTGGTTGGTTAACTGGTAAAGTAAACTATCCGAGCATACACACACATCATCTTAGATTGAGTGAACTAAGTCAATATGTGTGGATTATAAGTAAGTCATATGTAGCTTGTATGTTTGCGTTAGGAGTCTGGTCTACTTCTGAGTGATGTTTATCTATGTATCTATCTAGTGATATTATGATCATTATGATTGTAACGTAAATGGATGTAAGTGAAACAGATGTGGACATATATACATCTATGTAGTATATACATGTATTCATAGAGATATGCATAACGATACAAGCGTATGTTGGTAGATGGATATGCTCATATGGATGCATCGATATGGTATACCTACACATACGTGCACATAGAGGAATATTTATCGATGTATATATATGTATATATGCACACATCTTGTATTATGTGGATACTAATAATATTATTATTATTGTCTTCTAAATTTGCATATGTATATATATTTATATATCGGGTATATGCTGACTAGCTCACGATATATTTGTTAAATATATATATATATAGATATATATGTAATTATATATTAAATATTATATATAATATTATTATAGTTATATCAAAATATATTTATATATTAATAATACTCGGGTATTTAAATATATATATATATATATGTTTAATATATTTTAAAAAAAAGTATAATAATATTTATATAATAAAATATATAATTACGTCTTAATGGAATTATATTTAACTTTGGAAATAGAATTATTTCCAAATTGATTTAAGATCAATTTCTCAATTTATGAAAATCGAATTATTCTCTAAATTGATCTCAATATAGGAAATCGACTTATTTCCTAATTATGGATTAATTGCCATTTAAACTATGGAATCGGGCTATTTCTTATTCAATTCAATTTGAATCACTTAAACTTAGGAAATCAAAATATTTCATACTGCATGAAATATTTATGTCTCAAACTATTGAAATCGAAATATTTACTTCTCAACTATTGAAACACTAAATGTGTGAAAATGGAAAATAGCGCTAAGAAATATGTGCCTAGAAAATGTGCACAATCTGGAAGTGAGAATGTTTCAAATGCAGTAATGAGTTGAGTTGACTCAGCCAGTGAAGAAGCAAGGTGTTTGGAAAATAACCATGACCTTTTCCTGCAAGATGAATCACCCACCAAATTGTTGGATTGGCGCCATATTTGGGAGACACCTATAGGTGTCGATTCCTCTCATTTCACCATGTGCAAGTTTGAATTTTTCTTTAATTTGCTGTCAAAATATGGAGGTTGACTCACTTCTAGGAAGCTAAATATGGAGTTAGAAATCTGCCACATTTCAAATTGAAACATTCAAACATAGTTTTGGCAATTTACATGCCTGTAGAAGAGGAAATTTGATGGGTAGGGGCTCTATAAATAGCTGCCCAGTCCATCATTCTTCACTGACTGATTATTTTCTTAGTTTATGGAGAACTCACCTTTGAAGAGTTCATTTTTTGTAGAGAATCATTTTATTTTTTGAGAATTATATATCCCTGCGAGCTGAGAGTTACCAGTCTTCAATATTGAATTTACCAGAGTATTACACCTTTGTTCAACTATAATCCATAATAGTCTGAATATACATTTATGAGTATTAATTTTTGAATGAGAGAGATAGCCAACTATGAGTTAATTTTGAAAGAGAAAGGTAGAAACTTGTGAGGAAGTTATCAATTAATTGATAGAGTTGGAAGTGTTGTGAGGATAGGCTGAGACATCATCATCGTTTGAAGGAAAAGTTGAATACTAGGCATGGGATAATCTTCTATTATCATTTCAATTATGAACCTTGAATATTTCTAGAAATTGTGTTTATTGCTTGTGCATGTATAAGGAGTTGCAATAAACTATGTTTATGTTGTGTATAGAAAAGGAGTTGAATTATGAATTGCATATCTATTGCACCTAGGGAGTAAATTGTATAAGGAATAAAAGACGCATACTTGTGTGAATTGCATCAATTTGTATGATCTCCATATAAGGAGAGTATGGTTGTATTAGTTATTATACACTAGGACTAAAATGAGAACAAGATTCAAGTTAATTCTATCAACTTAAGTTATTAGGTTAACTGAGATAAGCTTGAGTTACTCCTAGGATAAAGATTTCCCTTATAGGAGGGATTATGTGAATTACTTGTTATGATGATTCATTTCTAGTAGTTAGTATGTTGTAGGTTAGTCTGGGATGACATATTATCCAGTGAAGGACCACACCTATGCGTAGTGTAAGATAGCCTTTAATCAAATCAGCCCTAAGTAGTGTTTATGATAGATGACCTTCATTCAAAGTATTGAATGAGAACACTTTGGCCAAAGTAGTGCAAGGTACTTCATCCACTTAGACTATGTGATGCATGAGACTACATTGCCAGTTCATCGTGATCCTTTATACTAGTTCGAGATTGTGAAATAGCAAGGTTCTAGTTGTGTAGGAAACAAAACTATGCTTAGTTGGTTAACAATATTGGTTACCCAACCAATCTCTTCATCGAAGGGAGGGCCATCTATTGAATGATAGATGTTTGGGGAACTACATTATAAGTTCGTGGTTGGCAGAAAAGCACCCGAGTGATGCTTCTCCTCCATTGAAGGCTACTGAAGAACCAAGATTTGAAAGGGAAGATCCTGGACTATCTTACTACTATTTGTTCTAAAGCTCATTGGAGCTATGTTAGTTAAGGTATGTATTCTTGTTTCATGTACTTGTCAAGTTATTATATTGAAATGGAATGTTTATTATAAATTGATATGGCAACTTGTTCATGTATTATCAATAAAGAAAAGGATTTTTTTTATCGCAATTTCATGTTAACACGTTTACTTACCCATAGGATATAAATTATGAAATCTTAACTTTACCGAAGGATTGGATCATTACATAAATAAAAATATCTCAAGGAATGAGACTATTCTCATTTGCAGATGTATATGTGTAAAATATTTATCAACTATATAGAGGTTATTACAACTAGTTTCTCTTTAACCTAGTGACAATTATAGGGGTCAACTATCCAATTTTCCCATATAACTATTCATTATATTGATTATTCATTTTTTTAATTTGAATGTCTATTAAAGAATACCTATAGTAACACCCTCTTTGGTTTAAACTAAGCTTAAAGAGTAGGAGATATTACCCACTCTAAAATCTAGCATTCAATCATCTTAAGTCTATCGATGAATCTTTATTTACCTTCTTAAATACAAACCCATGGCCTTGAAGGTGGAGAAAATCCCTAGGATTTTGGATGGTGGTTTTAGGATCTTACATTTTGGTGTTGTTTCTAGAGATATATTGATCAAATGTTTATTTTAAAGACCCTAGTGATATTTTTAGACAAATTTTGTAGTTGTGTAGTTTATAGCTATGTTTATTCAAATTTATGTCTCCTCTTGTAACAGGAGTGATGACTCTATTGTGAATCCAACTTAGGAATAGAAAATAGACCTAAGGAGATCAAAAATAAAAATAGGGCAATGATCTAGAATTCAAGGATGACCTTATATAATTCTAGCTAATGTAAGGAGAATTAAAGTTAAATGGAGACCTAAAAATTCAAGAATTCCATCTTTTCTTATTCTCAAAGCACCAAGTTAGTCAATACATCTAGTAGAAAAAATGTTGTGTATTTAAGAGACTAGTATCAATATACTTCAGATGATTTTGTTGATGACATAGTTAGAACTAGTAGGAGAAATTTTAAATATAAATGTGGAATTGCAAAAGAATCTAAAAAATGAGGGGGTGAGACATAAAAGAACATATTGGCATTTGTACACTGATTGTGTAAACCATAATTTTCCCCCATCCCCATGTGTGATGAATTCAAGGGACACCCCTCGTCTTTTCCCTATCACTACCTTGTATGAAGCTATAACTAAACAAGAATAGGAGCTCCCTTTCTATGATGTCACTACAACTACACATTCAAAAATAGAATTCAAAGAAAGAAGAATTCATCATCATGAAGACCTAATTGACCAACTTGTAAAAATATAGTACAAAATATAGGCACAATTTGGCATGAAAATTTCTCTAAATTCCCAATCGCTAAATCAAAACCAACATGCTTAGAGCACTCAACTATTGAATCAAATTTAGCAAGTTCATAATAATAAACAACATAATACTCATGTGAATCCATAGGGTGTCCCTAATGATCATCAAAAAATTCCAAAACCAACAAGCATGATTTTAGAGAAATAATGATTTGAATATGGGGTAAAATATTAATGTGAATCCTAGAAGAATGGCTCAATGATTTTTTTCAACTTAATAGCCTCTTAGGACTGATAGATACAAACAATTGGATTTCCTTGGTATAATAGGTTATCCTAACCCTATTCCAAATAATATTAGAGGAAATATCCCAAGGTTCCAAGGTGATATAGTAGTCATAGGCGAGGAGCATCTCAAGAACTTAATGAATATTATTGATGAAAACGAATTTGAAGATAAAGACATGATGAAATTATTTGCAATCCTTGGAAGAGTGAAAAGGAATTGTATATAACTATCCCTACTTAAAGTATTAACACTTGGGAGGAATTCATGCAAATTTTTTAGTCCTAGTATGGTGATAGGGTTGACCTTAACCATTTCATTTATGGGTTCACCACTGTCAAGAAAGGGATAAAACAATGGTTGATTTCAATGGTAGTTTTATTATTCCAATGAGAAAGGTTCCCTCTAAACTTAAACCTAATTATTACATGTGCCTTGTCTTGTACTATGTTGCATTTGATGCAAAAATTGGGCATTTCCTCATAAACAATTCCATAAAATCTTAGAGAAGAATATGCTACAATTTTTAATATCAAGAGTGACATGGGAGCCTTAGTTAAACATATAATGAGAGTTAATATTAGGTTGGATCAACCTGATAGGAGAAACCCTACTAAAACTTTAACTATTGATGAGAAGTTAGATTGGTTGATAGGAGTTGTAAAATAATTATCTTACGAAGTTGCAAGAGATGAAAAGGGGTTACCTCCTCCTAATGTTGCAACTCATTATAATAGCCTTGATGCCTACACAAATGGACTTATAAATATTATTACTCTAAAATACCTTCACAACATGATAGCAAAATAGATTTCAAGCATTAAGAAAGGGAAAATTGAATATGCTTATAAGGGATAATATGCATTATCAAGATTATTCTATATGGTGTGAAGTATGCTACCTTCCTCATGATCTTGTAGATTTTATGGCCACCCTTATTGATAATAATATGAATAAATTATTTATGAAAATTAAAATACACAAAAATATGTTAAAAATAGTGGTCAGTTAGATGCATTTTAGTATTAATTCAACAATGAAGTAATTACTTTTATCATAAAAGTGTAGATCACATATTTTAAAATGATCATGATACTATCTCAAGGAAATATGAGTTTCCACTTCATGATTCTAAACATTTGAGGGAGATGGTGAGACAAGGGTATCAATGAAGAAGACCCTCAAATGAAGACATGAAAATTATTGTTGAGATTGCATTCATAATGCATAAAATGGTTACCAATTGAGGAATAAGGAATATCCCTCCAAGAGAGAGAAATAATGTTTTAGTGCCAAGGAAAAAATAACATAAAATAGAAAAAAATCATTCTACAAGGAACAACATCAATAATGACAACCCTAAATAGATTATTGGTAAAATATGTCTCAACCTTGCAAATACATAAGGTACTATTGATATGTCAACGTGGGGGGGTGCAGGGGGTACCCCCCTACGGGAGTCTAGAGGGGCTCATCCCCCCCTACTGGGGGTTCGGGGGTAGCATGCCCTAGAGGGGGTTCAAGGGAAACTCCCCTGAAAGACACATTTTTATGTATATTTTATTATTATAAATCTAGACAATTTGCCATTAGGTTTCATATCTAATAGTCGATATTTTGTTGGCTTGACTTTCCCTAGAAGGAAACCCTATTTTATGAGGGCGTTGTATTACGACTGTGTATTGTGATGTATTCTAAGAGTTTGATAGTGATTGTGTTGCCTCTGGATCTCTAGTTGGTGATACTCCTGTGAGAAGCTTTCTCTGCAAGTATATTGTAATCTTTGTAATTTCTGAATAATATATTGGGAGGCTTTTGGAGTGTGGGGTTTTTCTCCCGAAAAATTTTTCCCCATGTAAATCATTGTGTTGTGGTATGCATGCTATTTATGTCTCTTTATCTTTAATTTTTTGTAACTATTAAAGATTTGTAAAAAATTTGCACTATTCTCGTCTCAAGATTAGTGTAGGAAGTTGTTTCACTACCTTAGCTTCCTTACAAGTGGTATCAAAGCTTGATCACCTTTGGTTTTAGTTGTGGGTTGTTGGGTTTTCTGAACTAATCCAGATTTGAGTGGGAGCTTGTGTAGAAGACACTTTGTGATCTTTTTGCAAGAATTTTCAGATGGCAAGTTCATCAGGGAGAATATAGGTGGATAATTTTTTTGGAAATAATTTTTAAATGTGGAATTTGAAGATGGAGGATCTATTGATAGATCAAGATCTATGGGATGATATTGATGAGAATGTTTCAAGGCCTGTAGATCCTACTTAGGATGCTCAATATGATGTTATGGACCGTAAATCAAAGGGTCTAATCAAATTATGCTTGACAGACTTTGTTTTAATCAATGTCCATGAAGAGACCTCTGCACAAAAACTATGGAAGAATCTTGGTGAGATGTATCAAGCCAAATCTTTAGCGAACAATATTTTCTTGAGGAATAAATTGTATTCCTTGAGAATGGAAGAGGGTGGAAAAATTACATACCACCTAGAAGAATTTAATATGTCAATGGCTTAGTTGGCATCAATTGGTGTCAAAATAGATGAGGAAGAGAAATGCCAGATCTTGCTTTGTTCTTTTCCTGATTCGTGGGACTATCTTGTTATGGATATTGGGAATACTTCTATTATATTGAAAACTAAAGATGTGGTGGGTTCTTTTCTTTCTGAAGAGATGAGGAGAAAGGTATCCATCAGTGTGAAGGAGGCCCTGAATGTTCATGGAAGGCCTAAGGAAAAAGGAAAGAAGAATGAGAAGCATGAAAAATCCAAGTCCAAGGGGAAATTTAAGTCTCCTGGAAAGTCCAAAGTCATTTGCTGGAATTGCAGTAAGCCTGGACATATTCATAAGGACTACAAAGAAGAAATTTGATTATGATTATGAGTCTAAGAAGGAAGATAGTGACACATTCATTGTAGCTTTGGAAACTCATGCAAGTAATGAGGCATGGGTAATTGAATCAGGTGCATCATTCCATATAACCTTTAATAGAGATTGGTTTTTTTAAAATGAATAATTTGATGGAGGTAAGGTGTACTTGGGTGATGATTCTCATTTAGACATTGTTGGTTGTGGTAAAGTTAAAATTAGGTTTCCTAATGGTAGAATAAAACGGATTAATGGTGTGTTACATATCCCTAGTTTAGCACAAAATTTGTTATCTGTGAGAAAACTAATAAATGTAAGTGTGCAAGTAGTATTTTCTGATGTAGGATGCAAGATGGTCAGAGGTGCTATGGTGATTGCTAGAGGTATTAGATATGGCACATTGTATAAGCTTGATGCATGCACTGTTGAGTGCAATAGTACCTCTGTGAAAAGAAAGTATGTGGAAGAAGTGATGGTTTCACCTTCAACATATGGTCATGTATTTTGGGTACCCAAGGGTGCTCTTTCTTCTAAAACAAATTTACCTATAGAGAAAACTATGTTATGGCACTAGAGACTTGGCCACATTGGAGAAAAGGGTGTAAGGGCCTTGAAAAATAAAAACCTTGTTGAAGTTTTGTCTATTTGTAATTTTAAATTTGATTTTTGTGAGCATTGTATTTATGGAAAACAAAACCACGTTTATTTTTACTCAAGTTCTCATATATCTTGTTGTGTATTGGATCTTATTCATTCTAATGTGTTTGGTCCTATAGACATTCCTTTAATTGGTAAATCCACATATTATGCTTCATTTATTGATGATTATAGTAGAAGGACATGGGTATACTTTTTAAAGAGTAAATATGAAATTTTTAGTTGATTTAAAGAATTTAAAGCAATGGTTGAGTCGCATACTAGAAAGAAAATAAAATGTTTAAGGACTGATAATGGCAATGAATTTTTCTCTAATGATTTTGATAGATTATGTAAATATTATGGTATTCATAGATAGAAGATGACTCCATATTCTCCATAGTAGAATGGAGTTGTAGAAAGAATGAATAGGACACTAATGGAGAAGGCTAGGAGTATGTTGAGTGATGCTAGTCTAGAACAAAGGTTTTGGGTTGAATCTATTACCACTTGTTACCTAATTAATCGATATCCTACATCATCTCTTGATGATAAGACACCTATAGAGGCATGGTTGGGCCACAAGCCTTCATTAAGACATCTTAGATTTTTTGGTTGTGAGGCATATGCACATGTGCCAAAGGAGAAGCAAACAAAGTTGGAGAACAAGACTGTGAAATGTATCTTCATCGGATATAGTTATGGTGTGAAAGGATACAAGCTTTGGGATCCTATTGCACAAAAGGTAATACATAGTAGAAGTATTATTTTTAGAGAAATTAAGCCTTCTTTTGTTACATTGTAGCTAGAACAAAGTAAACATGAAGATGTGATTCAATTTCCTTCTACACCTAAGAAAGGTGAATCAAGGCCCATGGATAGGCGAGAAGTTGAGGAGAGATCATCTAGCTCAAAATCTTCAAAAGAGGAGGAAGAACCTCCAACTCAGCTTGTTCACAGGTCTACAAGGCATAGACAACCACCTGAAAAGTATTCACTCGATGATTGGAGATGCATTTTTTATTTAAATACTAACATGTATGAACCCAGATCAATAGAAGAGGCATTAGGTATGAATGATGCATAATCTTGTAAGATTGTTATGGATGAAGAAATGGTAGCTTTGAAAAATAATGATACATGGGATCTTGTACCATTTCCTTAAGGATGAAAACCTGTTGGTTACAAATGGGTGTTCAAGAAAAAGATTGGTTCAGATGGAGGTATTGAGAAGTACAAATCGAGGTTGGTTGCAAAAGGTTACTCTTAAGTTAAGCGTGTTGATTATGGTGAGATATTTTCTCCTATTGTAAAAATGACATCCATTAGATTTTTTCTTTCTATTACTATTTTTTATGATTTAGAAGTTGAGAAAATGGATGTGAAAACTACTTTCCTTCAAGGTGACTTGGAGGAGGATATTTACATGACACAACCAGAGCACTACATGGTGGAAGGTAAAAGTAAATTATTTTGCAAGTTGAAGAAATCTTTGTATGGCCTAAAATAGAGTCCTAGGATGCAGTACCAAAAATTTGATACATATGTGTTGAGTTTTGGATTTGAGCGTTCTAAATCAAATCATTGTGTTTATTATAAAATAGATGGTGATTGTTTCTTGTTTATTGCATTATATGTTGATGATATGCTATTTACTAGTCTAAGGGAAAGGTATGATTTCAAAACTGAAATCTCAACTTGATTCTAAATTTGAAATGAAAGATATTAGTGTAGCTAAACACATTCTTGGGATGAAAATTAAAAGAGATGGAGTGAATAGGAAGCTATGGCTTGGCCAAAGTAAGTATGTCAATTCACTTTTACAAAGGTTTGACATATAGGATGGTAGACCATTGTCTATTCCCGTTTTAGTTGGAACAAATTTATCTATTTCAAATTGTTCAACATCCCCATCAGAGATGGAAGAAATGAGAAAAGTGTCTTACTAGAGTGTAGTTGGAAGTTTGATGTATGCTATGGTTTGTGCTAGACCAGACATTTCCCAAGTAGTGGGAGTTCATTCTAGATATATGTTTAATCCTGGTAGAGTTCATTAGGATGCAGTTAGAAGAGTCTTCAAATATTTGCATGACACCTCAGATTATTCCTTATGTTATCATAGTAAAATACAACTAAAGATGAGATTTCCCTTGATATTCATGGTTATGTGGATTCAGACTAGGTAGGTAATGTTGATAGCAGAAGATCCACTAGTGCTTATGTATTTACTTTATTTGGTGGTGCAATTAGTTGGATGAGTAAGCAATAGGTTGTGGTTGCTTTTTCCACTACTAAAGTAGAGTATATGACAACTGCTCATGCTTGTAAAGAAGCCATCTAGCTTAAGAGACTATGTTCAGATATTTGAATAAAAAAAGGTATAGTTACTATTTATTGTGATAGTTAGAGTGTGATATTTCTAGCCAAGAACTTGAAATTTCATGTCAAGACCAAGCACATTGATGTACAATATTATTTTGTTAGAGATATGGTCAAAGATGGCAGAGTGAAGTTGGTTAATGTAGAGACTTTGATGAATGTTTTTGATTCTTTAACTGATCCTATGAGCATAGAGAAGTTCAAATGGTGTTCAGAGACTATGGGCCTTTCAGCCCCTAACAATTAAGAGATGTTGTTTTACACCCTCTCATTGCTCTTGTAAGGTGTTCAAAAAGTGTGAGATTTGTTGGGAAAATACGTCTGAACCCTGCAAATACATAAGGTACTATTGATACATCAATGTGGGGGGGGGGGTGCAGGGGGGTACCCACCTATGGGGGTCCAAAGGGGCTCATCCCCCTTGGTTGGAGGTCTGAGGGTAGCGTGCCCCAATGTGGGTTCGGGGGCAATTTCCTCGAAAGTGACATTTTATGTATATTTTATTATTGTAAATCTAGACCATTCGTCATTAGCTTTCATATCTAACGGTCAATATTTTTTTGGCTTGACTTTCCCTAGAAGGAAACCCTATGTTATGAGGGAATTGTATTACAACTATGTATTGTGGTGTATTCTAAGAGTCTGATAGTGATTGTGTTGCCTCTGGATCTCTGGTTGGTGATACTCCTGTGAGAAGCTTGTTCTACAAGTATATTGTATTTTTTGTATTTTAGAATAATATATTGGGTGGCTTTTGGAGTGTGGGGTTTTTCTCCCAAAAGGGTTTTCCCCACGTAAATCACTATGTTGTGGTACGCATGATATTTATGTCTATTTTTGTTTAAGTTTTTGTATACACCTAAAATCGGTCATCACCTTTAATTAATTAAATACTAGCTATTTGATTAATATTTCAACTACGTATAAATAAATTCTCATTTTATTTATATTGTTCAATTTCTAAATTCTCCAAATCTAAAACATATTCTTCTAAATTAATTAAATAAACAAGGTTCCCTAAACTTGTTTTATTTAATTAATCTTCACTAAATGGCCAATTAAGAATTAAAGCACATTTCTATAACTTTTTGTGCCTCTTCACCAAGGTCACATGAAAATAAATAACTCTAATTTTTAATTAGAATTATCTTCAACTCATTTTAAAAAGAACATGGATCATTTCCTCCCACACTTCCACCAATTTTGGAAGCACATGGTCTTCTCTTCTCACTTGAATCTTCCATCCAAATGGCATGTTTCCCATTGGTCAAGAGATTCTCCCATCCAAATGGCATGTTGTCTTTGGTCAAGGGGACAACATCCTAATTCTCTTCATCTTCACCATCCATTATTCTTGTTTGAATTTGGATTGTTGATTATTGCCACCTAACTATATCCTTGGAAAAGGCTATAAATACAACCCTTAAGCATTGTATTTTGCATCCACATTTGAAGTAAAGTTATCATGCAAGTTTATCATTGGAACTTGGAGCATTCTTGGAGTCTTATAGCTAGTTTTCATATCATTTTTTGCTTGGAATTTACATCTTAGCTTTAAATCTTGTATCATAGTTGTAGTTTATCATCCATCTTGCATCATAGTTGCATTTTAGATTAGTTCATTTTAATTTTGCATTTGAGCATATGTAGAATCATGCATAGAATCATATAGATCACTACCATAGTATCCACCTCCACTTGTTCATTTATCATCAACATCATCCTTCACTCATCATAGCTTTCATCATCATTGTTTGCATATAGTTTCATGTAGGCATTAGATTGGCTTGCATGTTGAATGTTATCTCATTTCCTAAGTAGTCATTTTAACAACCATTGTGCTCATAGAAATCTGAGGGCCAAACGGTTTAATAAATCCTTAGGAATAGAGGACAATGAGATGTTCTTGAAAGATTTGTTAATATGCAATTTAGAATAGTTTAATTTTCTTTGAATCTTTAATGTAAATTGTTTCATTAAGGTTTGTGTTGATACTAACTTTGCACATTTCAGACACACACAAAATGGCGCCCACCATGGGGCCTTGCCCCATTTATTACTAACGTGCTTGAAAATTTAGTTCACAAGTTCAAATGTGAGCCTTTTGGAGCCTCTTGCACTCGTTTTGGAGCCTCTTGGAGCCTCTTACACTTGTTTTGGTGCCTTTTGCACGTTCTATGGTGCCTTTGGTCTCTGTTTTGGCACCTTTTTCCCATTTTGTGGCACCTTTTGCACATTCTAGGTTGTTCTTTCTTTGTTTTGGCACCTTTTGTCTCTGTTTTGGCACCTTTGGTCTTTGGTCTCTGTTTTGGTGCCTTTTGCTCATTCTTTGGCACCTTTTGCACATCCTAGCACCTCTTATCTTTGTTTTGGCACCTTTTGTCTCTATTTTGGCACCTTTTGTCTCTATTTTGGCACCTTTTGTAGTTTCCAAAGGCTAATACTTTGTGTTCTTGTTTTGTAGGTTTCCAAAAAAAATTGTCAAAGACATTCTTATCAAACTACTGACATATTGCAGGGGATGGAAGTGATTTACTTGTTTCCTTTTGGAACATAGCTTAATTAAAATGTTAATGAACACCATGTTTCCTTTTGGTTAAGTTATGAACATAGCTTAATTAAAGGGTTAATGAACCCCATGTATTTTGTGCTTGATGGATGGTAGGCATATGCTCTCCCTTTAATTGGGTGACCAAAATGCTAGACCCATTCACTTTTGTGTGTGATTGTGAGTTGAGTATATCACATGTGTTCTCTCTTTCTTCATGTGGAATAAATATTGATTGAACTATGGGTATACTTGCTTGCTTTTGTTTATCTTAGAGGGCTTGCCTTGTGGGAAAAAGTAATCACCCAAGGGAATGACCCAACCGATAACACGCTAAAGCCAAGCACATTTCCAGCCAGTATATAAGTGTGGATACTGGAACAAAGGCTAGTATCACGAGGTTGGTTTCAACAAGAAGGGAAGCAATGGTCTCTCACCGCATGGATCAACCTCCACGAATGAAAAGTCTTTACTAAAACCCTTGTTTTAGTTTGGTAAAAAACCTTTATCTATTCTTTGGTGCAGCAATGCTTGTTGCGAAGGCATCCACATTCTCGCAATTTTTAGGAGAGATGAAAAATATTTCATGGGAGATTCATGGGTATTGATGCTTGGCTGCCCTAAGAAGTGAGTGTTGTGGAGGGGAGCTAGTGGGGTCAAGCATCTAGTCATCCGCTAAGAATAAGTGTGGTTGGGGTAAAACCCGCGTGGAATCCAAAAGAATATAAACTTTCACAACCTTAGGAGTGTACATTGCTTGGTGTGTCTTTATCCAAGTGTTTTCAAAACAAAAAAAATGTCACATGTTGAAAGTGAAAACCCTGATTCAAAATTGCATTTAGTGAAACAACCAAGTCTCCCATTGAAAAATTAGGAAAACTAAGCAAATTTTCAAAGAAACTTTCAAAAAACCAAGTTTGAACCTATTATGGGGCCTTTTGTCTCTGTTTTGGTGCCTTTTGCTCATTCTATGGCACCTTTTGCACATTTTGTGGTGCCTTTTGTCTATGTTTTGGCACCTTTTGCAAAACACAAAATAGTGACCTAGGTACATCTCCTATCCAACAATCAGTCTCATCTTGGGAATCCTCAGAAGTATTCAACCAATCCTTAGGTAAAACCGAGTCTGAACATGTGTGTTACCAAATGATTTCATGAAAGATTAAAATTCAGAAACCAAAATCCAAACCTCTTAGTCCAAAAGAACATCAAAAACGTCTATCAACACTTTATGACTTTAGAGAGAGGTTGACCTTCAATTTCTACAAAAGAGCTTGCAAGAACAATCCCAACTTGTACTCATTTTACTATTGTCAAAATCTAAGACTTTTCCCAAGATTTGAGTATTTCGTCTCACAAGTTTGAACCAAAATTTTGAAACTTTCTCAAAGTCCAAAATCATTCCCTAGGCACCTTAGAATCTAAAATTGTTAAATTGACCTCTACAAGTGGAATTCTTTAACCTAGACCAAGATCTAACATCTAAAAGTACCAACATCATCAAATTTATCACACCTTGATTATTAATCCTAGTTTCATCATCAGGATTTATCATCCTCTCATCACGAAATGAAGCTATATAATCAAATCGAACTTAGTCTCATTAGAATTTGTCACTCTATTTGGCTTAGTTGTAATCCTTGGTTCCAAAACCTAGATCAAAGTTTAGTCTAAACTATAACACTTGTATGCCCATTCAAACAAGGTTACAAAAATGAAAACTTAAGGAAAAATGACTCGAAAATAAAAACATCGAAACTCCAACCATTGAAACTCCAAACATTGAAATTCCAACCATTGAAACTCCAATCATTGAGACTCAAAACACCAAAACTCAAAATAGTGAAACACAAAACACCATGGCAGAGGCTGAAGAGAATCCTTTTCATGGACTCAACAACACTGACAAGGAAGAAATAACTAAAGAAGATATCCAACATGTTGAACAAGACCCCAATTTCCACAAGTGTTTAGAATTTTTTTTTGAAATAAATGGGGAAAAATACCTCCTTATGCTAGCCAAACAAGGTTCCAAATTACGAGAAGACTTCAATGTGAATCAATTGAAAGCACCTCCTAAAAATCCTAAAAAATGATCCTGAACAAGTGGGTGCTCTCACTCACCAAATGAAGAACCTTAAACAAAAAATCCTTGATATGCAAAGAGGGACTTCAAAACGATACTTGATCCAAGACATTTGTCCTTATCCATTTGATCAAAGTATCCACATGATACCTTTTCCCAAACATTGTGAATTCCCCAAGTACGACAAATACAATGGCAAAATTGATCTGATAGACCATGTGATAGAATTTAGGACCATGAGTCTTGAATTTGAATTTGAGGAAACATATTTGATGAGATTATTCCCAAGAACCTTAGGTGGACATTATCTTGAAAGGTTCTCCAAACTCACCCCACCAATTAACACCTTTGAGGAATTATTCAACAAGTTAATCTCTCAATATTCATACAACATCCAACATGACATCACCATGAAAGATCTTTGTAACCTAAAACAAAGGAAGGGTGAATCGTTCCTTGTGTTCTTGCAAAAATGGAGAAGGTTATTTGCATGATATTCTTGTCCTGTACCCGAAAAGGAAAAGATAGAAATCTTTATTGACAACCTCAGTGATGAGATGAGTTATAGATTGGAATTTCAATGTCCCCCAACCTTCAAAAAATTGATTGAAAATAGTATTAAAATTGAAGAGGCCTTAGTCAAGAGAGGAGTCATCAAAATATACAACGAAAACAACTCATCAAACTCCTCCAACAATTACAATAGTGGTGACAAACCCAAGTTTTGGCAATGCAACAAGAATTCTAGTAACAATGATGCTTCAGCTAAAACACAAAACACAAAATTTGTATTTAATTTGATAGCTGCTACCACCAAAACCAATCAAAATAGCAACCCAAACAATAACGAATCTAAACCAGCTTCAACCTCATACAAAATACCATCATCAAATCGAAGAAATTTCACACCTTTGGGACAATCCTTAGAATCAACACTGAAAGAGCTTCTTGAATCCAAGGTTATAACATTACCGGAGGCACAAGATTATAACCCACAAGTTAAACCACCATGGTGGAATGAGGCCCATTTTATGACTTTCATAGGAACAAATGACATAAAACCAATGACTACATACAACTGAAACATTTAGTGCAAGATTTGATTAATAACAATACAATAGTTGTAGAGGGACCTCAAACAAACAATGATCATGGAGCGTTTAAGAACCCTCTACCAAACTATGAAAAGGGGGAATCCTCGTTAGCGAACACCAAAGGAAAGAATGTAAACTATGTATATGATACTATTGTTCTTAAATTTTCTATTGTTGGTAATCCAATCAATGATAAACAAAGCATTATACCAGTTGATTCAAAAGTTTTCCAATCCCAAGCTATGGTGGGACATGTAACCGCACCTCATTGCCTATCATTTACTGAAAATGATGATGCATCACTCACCCATACACATAATGCTCCACTTCATATTGAGGTTTTGATCCATAAATGTCTGGTCAAACATGTATTAAAAGATGGAGGAGCTGGTTTAAATATCTACTCTTTAAAGTTTATACATGCCTTGGGATATTCAAAAAATGTAATAGACTCCAGTAAAAAGATTATCATGAAGGGATATGATGTAGAAGAGCGCTTATCTAAAGGATCGGTTACTCTACCAATCAAAATCGGCCTTGTGGTGAAAGATGTGGTTTTCCAAGTCCTTGATCTCCCCTTGACCTATAATATCCTCCTTGGAAGACCGTGGATACATGAAATGCAAGCAGTTTCCTCTACATACCATCAATGCTTGAAATTTTCTCACAATGGAATCGCAATCACAATACAAGGAGATCCTAATTCTTTCATGTCTGGCCATAATCAAATTCCTAAAGTTGAAATCACCATCCCTAGCAATTGTGAAGTATCCTCCCCTCAAATAAATGTTGATCATGAAACCATTAAAATATCCACTCTAGTCATTGCACTATCAAACCCCAAAGTCCAAATTCATGATCTAGGATGTGGAGAATACCGTCTGGATAAGTTGCTAATAAATGACACTGCTACTGTTGTCGAGAAAGGTTAGACTTCCAACAATGATGTTGAGATTGCTATAAAAGAAATGCAGAAAGATGACCATGTGGGGATTGAAACCTTTGGGATCCTGATGATACACCTACCCTTTCCTTATCCGGTTGCACACAATATTTTGATACCTATGATAACCCCCTATTTGGCCAGGATATCTATGATAAACCACTTTTTGACCATGATCCTACTAAGGATATCCAACCATCCTTCCATCACACTTACCCTAGGCTAGGGTATGAATCTCCTAATGTTCCCTCTATCAAGTCATCTTGCCAAGTCACTAAGGATGTGCAAGCCTCCATTGATGTTAGCAGTACCAAAAAGGATAGTACCAAAGACTCCATTGATGGCATCACCACTCCCACTTCATTCATCTCACCCACATCCATCCACCTTGTAGACATGGATCAACAAGTATCATCTAAAGAAAATATAAAGGAGGTAAATCATAAATCAAAGGTAAAAATGCCTTTTTCAAAAGGAGATTCAAAATCAAAAGAAAGATTTCCACGAAAGAAAAATCAAGAGAAGTCCCTTAGCCAAAATAAAAAGATATTGGCCAAATCAAAAGCAAAAAAGGATCAAGAAAAGTCCCTTAGCCAATACAAAAAGCTATTGGACCAATCAAAAAGAAAGAAAGATCCAGACAAGTCCCCTAGCCAAAATAAAAAGCTATTAAACAAATCAAAAATCAAAGTAAAAAATAAAAGCAAGCAAAAGTTGATCTCCAAACATGCCTCCTCCTCAAAACTCATTGGGGGCATCTATCAAAGAAGAAAATCAAAGAAAGAACTTGTTGATTCACAATCTACATCCATGTCACTCATACCACATATTCCCTTCCACCCATCCATGTTCACATACCTTTCATATCATTACACTTCCATTGGTGATGTCTTTCAATGCGTCTTTGATGGCGAGCCCTTCACATACTATAACTCATCTGTTTCCCAAGCTCCTTTTTGTATGAAGCCTGATGGCCCATATAGTGTGCACATTAGGGATCCTATCATAACCTCTTTCATCCATCACCTCTATCATCTATCATATTTGCCACTCATGTTATTCATTCTAATCGGGTCCTTTCATCCAGCATGGTCATTCACACAAGATCGAGGCATCGTCACAACAGTCTTTAGATCAGGAGCATATCAATTGTCTACACCAGAAGGGGATTTGTTTGATGAACCCCTCAACAACTTGCATCTTAAGAAATTCTACACTTGAATCATCCAAGTGCATTGGGAAAAAGGTCTTAAAAAATACCCAAAACATCATAAAATGTCCTAAAAAATGGTTGCCTTGATGAAAACCTAGAAAACAGGCGTCTTGGTAACAACAAAAAAAATCAGAAACAAAGAAAACAAAGCAAAAAAAAATCAAAAAGATCAAAAAAATCATAAAATCTGAAAAAGTGCAATAAAAACTAGTGAAAACCTGGCAACATGCGCTATTTGTGATAGGTTATATTTTCCATCTAATTGAGCATGCCAACCATTTTATTTCGCCATTCGCTTTTGCCATCCATCTTCCTATCCTTTGAAAGCACCATGTACATATTCTAGCATCGCGATTGTGTCTCACCCTAGACTAGGGGAAAAATCCTATACTCACTGGGGGCAAACAAACTTTGAGCTTGAACCAACAGACAAACAACAGGAAGAAAAACACAACAACAACAATGATTAAAACGCAACCAACATTGAACATCAATCACCATTATAAACACATCAAACGTCCATATCATATCAAAATCCAAAAACAAGTCAAAAGTCAGTCAAAAAGTCAAAAATAGAGTCATCTTGTCGAACTACGTGGCCTCTGCATGTACAACATAGGCAAGGCTAATCTTTGATCAGCCCTCGAGACCCCTAGGATAGGTCTTTAGGTTAGGTTCTTGGTCAAAATCTTAGAAAACACCTAAAAATTGGAAAATTGAAAAATCCCAAAAACATCATAAAATTGAACATTAAATCAAATCAAAGGATGATGCTCTTCTAAATCATGGGTTATCACGTTAAACACAAAATGTTCAATTGTTGTACTTTGATTTTTGTTATCATATCTCTAGAGCCCCTCAATGATGTACTGAACTAGAGGAGCCAGGAAGGAGTATGGTTTTTCTTTGTCTATTGTCTGTGAGTTGATCATTATTACTGTGCAAATTGTCGTGAGATGTGCGCTAGAAAGTATCACAAATGACATTCTGAATTTGCATAGGAAAATGATTAACTCTTGCATGTTTCCGCAAGCAATTATTAGGTCATCTCGGTTTAATTATACTTAGATGCTTGTGTTAACTTGTACTATCAAACATCATGGAAGTAGTACTTAGGTCATCATGGTCTAAATATACCATTGATGCTTGTACTCACTTTCAACATTTTAAAGGGCCAATGATGATAAAAAGCATGACAAATCGACTATTATGAATGACAACTTTTGCATACGAGATCTACATGTTTAGAGTAGATTGCATCCATGTTAGTTTGCATCTGTATTTATGGCATTTCCAAAGTTGCAACAATGATGTTATCTCTTGCATTAAGGGATTGAGTACACTTGACATTGCCACAAACACATCATTTTCATATAATTCGAAAACATTCCCATTTAGTTGCATATCACTTGCATTGAAAAACATTACATCATTCATCTATTCATGCATCACATCATAATATTTGCATCGAAAAACATAAAAATATGTGCATCACATCTCATTTAAATAATCCAAATCATTTCATATAGTTGCATTAAGAAGGTGGTTCACTAAGCTTAAATAAGTGAGTCTCTTTATATTTCCAAAAGAATTGGGAAATAGGTCAGGTTTTGTGAAGCTTAATTTAACAAAGAATCAACTGATGACAACCTTCCCACAACTCTTGGAAGGTGGATAGATTCACTCATTTAAACTTAAGACCCTAGAAGACATCAGTTGCATCATCATTTGCATCCATAGCATATCATAATCATCATCATAACATGGAAATTAAATGCATCCATCATTATCATCATGATCATTATCACATAAATCATAGACACATAGATCAATCATCATCATCGTTGCATATCATATATACCTCAAAATAATGTCAAGTGTACAAGGATATCCAAATATCGAGAGGTACATCATCAAAAAATGGCAGAAATCATAATATCTCAACTAAATCAGTGTATACATTAGGTCTCGGTACATCATCAAGTCTCAGTACATTAATGAATCCTATATTGGGGCATATCAATCAATCAGAGAAGTCAAACCACATCGTCCAATCAAATCTGAATCCACCTACACCAAATGCAAAAATCCTCCTATGATCATAACATATCGCAAATTAGTAATCTTTTCAATCAATTCAACCTCGCCTATCATGAGGTTCATCAATTAATCCAACCTTGCTTATCATGAGGTTCATCAATCAATTCAACCTCGCCTATCATGAGGTTCATCAATTAATCCAACCTCACCTATCATGAGGTTAATCAATCAATTCAACCTCACCTATCATGAGGTTCATCAGTATATCCAACCTCGCCTATCATGAGGTTCATCAATCAATTCAACCTCGCCTATCATGAGGCTCATCAATCAATCCAACCTCACCTATCATGAGGTTCATCAATCAATTCAACCTCACCTATCATGAGGTTCATCAATCAATTCAACCTCGCCTATCATGAGGTTCATCAATAAATTCAACCTCGCCTATCATGAGGTTCATCAATCAATGCACCTCACCTATCATGAGGTCCATCAATCAATCAAACTATCATTGATCCTCGCCTATCATGAGGTCAATCATCAACATCCTATCACTAACCCTCACCTATCATGAGTTTGATCATTATCATCCTATCATTGATCCTCACCTATCATGAGGTCAATCATCAACTATCATATCAACATCATCAAATGAATCAGTTGAACGCGATCATCAAACATCAAACACAAGGAGGCAACATAAGGCATCAATTAATCAATTTGGTAGGCTTAATCTCAAATTTTGGGAGATAAATCATTTCTGAGGCATCAAATTTTAAGATCATCAAATCATCAAAAAATTCCATAATTCACCAATTTATCTCCCAAGGGGGCATATATCCGTCAGTACCTAAAAAGCAACATCTGGGGCATTGAAAACTTTTCTGAGCATCGCTATCAAATTTTCCTTTGAAGCAACGTGTAAACACATTACTTCAAAGAGGGGAAAAATGTATACACCTAAAATCAGTCATCACCTATAATTAATTAAATACTAGCTATTTGATTAATATTTCAACTAAGTATAAATAAATTCTCAATTTATTTATATTTTTCATTTTCTAAATTCTCCGAATCTAAAACATATTCTTCTAAATTAATTAAATAAACAAGGTTCCCTAAACTTGTTTTATTTAATAATCTTCACTAAATGGCCAATTAGGAATTAAATCACATTTCTACAACTTTTTGTGCCACCTCACCAAGGTCACATGAAAATAAATAACTCTAATTTTTAATTAGAATTATCTTCAACTCATTTTAAAAAGCACATGGCTCATTTCCTCCCACACTTCTACCAATTTGGGAAGCACATGGTATTCTCTTCTCACACTTGAATCTTTCATCCAAATGCTATGTTGCCCATTGGTCAAGAGATTCTCCCATCCAAATGGCATGTTGTCTTTGGTCAAGGTGGCAACATCTTGATTCTCTTCATCTTCACCATCCATTATTCTTGTTCGAATCTAGACCGTTGATTATTGCCACCTCACTATATTCTTGGAAAAGGCTATAAATACAACCCTTGGGAATTGTATTTTGCATCCACATTTGAAGTAAAGTTATCGTGCAGGTTTATCATTGGAGCTTGGAGCATTCTTGGAGTCTTATAGCTAGTTTTTGTATCATGTTTTGCTTGGAATTTACATCTTAGCTTTAAATCTTGCCTCATAGTTGCATTTTAGTTTAGTTCATTTTAAGTTTGTATTTGAGCATATGTAGAATCATATAGATCACTAC
>VDFB02378309.1:0-47633 GCA_007258455.2 Sequoia sempervirens
ATAGGCAACAAAGTCTCTCTTCTACAGACAAGTTTTTGAAGCTATAGGAATACAGGTATTTTCTCGGTAATTTAATTTATTTCTTTTGAAAAGATTGTCTGTGAAAAGGTTTAGTATTGTGAGGTTTTGTTAAAATTGTTATATGCATGATGGCTTGAGGAAATTGTTTGTGATTTAAATCTCCGTTCTTCTCGGAAATTTATTCTGTAGATAAATTCAGGAATAGGGAACCCCTGTAACAATCTTTGTTAAAAGCTTCCTGTAGAAAATAATTTGAGCGAATAATTGTGAAGGAAATCATTTGTTTGGAAAATGAAATAGAAAACCTCGGTGTTCAAAATTAGTACTTGTTGAGGGAAATATTGCATGTACTGTTAAAATTCTCAATTTCCCTTTGAAAACCCCTGTTGAAATTTAATGGCCTGATTTTAGTATTTTATTTATTATTTTACTGTGAATGTATGTATAAATATATATATATTTATATATATTCATAAACATTCATATATAAATTGAACTGTGTAAATCTTATAATAAATACCAGAATTCTTTTAGAAATATGTCGTACAGGCGAAATTGATATGTTGAAATAAAAACGGAATGAAAATCCGTCGTATTTTAATTAGTTAAATTTTGATTTAGAAATAAATCGAAAAAAATTTCGTAGTGTTTGGTGGGGGGACTACCCATGGCCTACCCTGCAGGGGAGTCAGCAGTGAGGGCCGAGCCTAGCGCTGCCCTCATAGGTAGCGCTCGGCTCAACCACCCACGGTCGAGCCCTGTGGGGAGGGCTGCGAAGGTAGCCCTACCCACAGCCGTGGCCGCATATGGCTAGGGCATCAAAGCTTTATTTTTATTTTTGTTTTTAAAAAATAAAAGATTTAAATTTCATATGCTATAATTTTATTTGTTAATAATTATAATTTATATATATGATTTTTTAATTATAATATATATATTATATATAATGTATATTATTAAT
The DNA here is from genome assembly GCA_007258455.2 of Sequoia sempervirens. Classification (NCBI taxonomy): domain Eukaryota; kingdom Viridiplantae; phylum Streptophyta; class Pinopsida; order Cupressales; family Cupressaceae; genus Sequoia; species Sequoia sempervirens. The sequence goes on from VDFB02378309.1 coordinate 983, forward strand.
ATAATATATGTTATATATATATAATATTTATTATATTTATAATTATATATATTTATGTAACAATAAGAAATTTGTAAGTGTTTGTATGTTATTAATGGAATATTTAAAAATGGTTAGTTAAATATTTAGATATAAATATTTAAATAATTAATTTACTATGACAAAGTTATTTGTACTTAAATTAAATTGATAATCTTGAGCTTATTTTGATTTCATTATAATATGTGGTTATGAAATTGACCAAATTATAGGTTTGATTTTCATACTGAATGGAAGTTGAATTAAATCCTAGAAGATTAATTTTGTGCTTATATTTTTGATTGACTGGATTTAGTAAATCCTAATGTAGATTCCTATTGTTTCTATTTGCTTTATATTGTGTTCCTTTTATTGGGAAAATTGGGAATGTATTAGAAATACAAGTCTTCCAGATTAGTTTGTTTTTAATTTGGGAAATTGTAATTGTTTAAATACAATCCTTGTGTTGATTAAGGTTGTGTACATGGTTTTACATGGTGTTTAGACACTTGGTTTTATGAGCATAGTCTTGATGTCCATTATGAAATGTGTAGAAATATATGTTGAATTCTTGTGCACCTTGTTTACCTTAGTTAGGGAACTTAGATTCCTTATGTTATTTTTAGGGGAGTGGCTCTATGTGAGGGCCGGCACACAAAGTGGTGCCTGGGTAACTTACGTAGAGTTAGTAAGTCAGTGGAAACTAAAAACAAAACATTAGATAGATTAAAATCTTTAATTAGATTAATAAGCCTCGCTTATAGACTCAAGGGCTAATTCAGTCTTGAGTATAAGTTGAGAAGGCCTGGAATGGCAAATCGATATCTTATTACTTTAAAAGATATTTGATTCTGCAACAGTTTGCATGTGGGGCCAGGTTTCGTAAGAGGTTGCCAGGGTAACCCAAGTTGGGGGCCGGAACCTAGGAAGAAACACCAGGGTAACCTATGCAACATTGTGATGACACTCCACCTAAAATAACAGTTTACCTTGTGAACTTAGTATATTTGATTTTTCCTAAATCTGGAAGCAATGTAACCATTAAGTTAAGTCGTACTTGTGTGATTTGTCTTTGGTTTTACTTGTGTCTAGGGTTTGTAGGTTATGTCTAGGGAACCTTATTATTGTCTCCTAGCACGGGGGGTGGACCTACGGGTACCACATGGTTGGGTGGAACGTGCACCTTACTCCATTGGGTCCCCAATTTATGATTGCGGCAATGAGAGCTTCATGGATGGAGAGCTCGTATTTGGATTTATGTGTACTTCCTTAATTGTATCATTGGAAATCTTGTATTTGTAACCTTCCTCAATTGTTATGAGGTGAACATTTGTAATATGTAATTGTAAACTATTATTTGATCTACCTCATCTGAAGAATGAGTATTGTAATGTCATTTCAAATGCAATGTAAGAATCTTATTTGTACTTTATACTTTCATGAATGGAATTAAAATGCTATGTAATGTTTACTTTTAAGTTTATGTTAACTAAATACTTGCAATGCTAAATACTAAAGTCATCTATGGGATTCTCAAGTAGTGTGTCGTCGCGTAACTTAGAGAATGTATGCAACTAATAAAGTTAATATTATTACTTTAAAAAAAAATTATTTCATTTTCGTAGACAATTGCAACATTCCTTAGGTTACAAGACGGGGCATTACATGAAAAGTACCATGTAAAACCTAACTAAATGACCTAGGAAATGAAATTGAAAAATTGGGATAATAAACTAAGAATGAATAAAGGTGCACCTAGAAGAATGATGAGGTCAAAACAAGCTCCAAAACCCTAAAATATTGTTGTTTAATGTGCACTTGGACTCATATGCCAATTTGGGCAATTTAGTCCCAGACTAGGGTTTCTATGCCAAAATTGGAATCTCGCATTGATTGATATGAATTCACTGAAACCTAGAAAATGTGTTGCATTGGGACTCATACACCACAAGTGGCGTATTTTTCTGACTCTACTTTTTTGGAGGGTTAAGGACCGAATCTACACTCCTATCTATGCTCTTCCTTCCACACTTTGTTTCTAGGTCTGAAACTTTGATTTGCAACTTGCAGGTGACTTTCCATGATCTTGCAATGTAGGTGACAATGTTAGCAACTTCCTTTAATCTTATAACTTAGTCTTCAAAGGATCTTAAAGCTCCAAGACACCTAGATCTGTAATCACACATGTAGAGAGATAGAAAAACTTGTTTTGTTAGAGGATAGGGGTTTGCCTTGGTCAAACCCCATTTAGGTAATTAAACCTTGTGATGAAACAATGGAATATGAACATGAAACATGAAATGTGAAACATGAACAATGATACCTTGAATGATGTCTTGAGATGTAAATCAACAATCTAACATGAAGTGGCCATGTAGAATGTAGATCTTGATCTTGAGTAAGGATGTGAAACAATGCTTGCAAATGAATCTTTAATGCTACATCACAACAATAGCTCAACAACATGCTTGATGCATTATGATCTTGACATGATGATGGATCTTGAATTGTTGCAAAAAATGATCAAGAATTCTTCCCTTGAATGCCTTAGAAATTCTCTTGTAAACTCTCTTGACACTCTTGTGAAGTCTTAGAATGCTTAACTCTTGATAGCTTAGGATGATATCATGAAGGCTTAGGTGAAATAATGATTTGAAACCTTGTTTATATAGGCAATCCATTCAATTTACCATTTATTAGATCCCAGAGGCCGCCATTCATGAAATTTGAACTTTAAACCTTGATTTCCCACTCTCAAAACCTAAAAGGGGCCAAATGGGACTCATACATGCACTTGTGGCATATATGAACCATATCTGAATTAGGACCTCATATACTTAAGGTGGCATATGGGTCCCACCAGGCCTTTTTAGATGGAGGAAATATCAGGGAGTTAAGAAATTAAGTGTATTTGATGTCTATGTTGGGATTTCAGTTGAAATAAGCCTCTAGATGCATATTAAAGGGTCTTAGGGGCCTATTAATGATGATATTAATGTCATAAATGCAAGAGGGACTAAAAATTAATGTGAAGGTGCAAATAAATATACTTTACAACATTAAGGAAAAAATAGGTCTATTTAGCTTAAAAGGGCCCTAAATCTAATGTGAATGTGGAGAACACATTGCAACACTATATTAAGGAAACATTAGGTCCATTTTAATGTTAACCATTCCCAAATTAAGTGAAAAAATGTAGAGGGATACATATTTCATCACTACATTTAGCCACAACTTTAGTGAGAGGAGGAACTTGCTTCAAACTCACACTATAGTAGACATTCAAGAGGGGTCGAAGTGTACTAATGTAGATGGTATAGGATAACAAAGATTGAGGTAACCAGAAGCGCGGGATCTAGGATCCTACATCAAGCCAGCCTCGCTTACAAAAGGGCTTACAGGTGTGTATGTAATATCAGGAATTTTAAACGTAAGATAACCGGCAACTAAAAAGAAAAACAAAAACAACCAAAAAAAGAAGAAGTGGATCGAAGCATCGATTAAGTTTGTCGGCCGCTTCGGGAGTTTTGAGCAAGGCCTATCCAATTTTTTGAGACACACTCTCGAGGTGCCCACCAGCGAATACCACCCTCTTTTAAACAAAAAACCTGAGGTTCGTAGAAATCCCTTACTCAGCCCCTCCTACATTGCGCCCACTACTTTGTCGGGTTCAAATAAGGTCACTTTTATACTCAGCCTACATAAACGCATTTTCTTCCCCAAACTTTTCATACTTTTACCATCCCAACCATACAATTTCATAGGAATGCGAATTTCCACTCCCTGGGGCTTCAAGCCCAACCTCTATTTTGACTGCTACTGCTCTCACAACATTCACACACTAACATATTATAATAGGACCCATTCACTGCAAGTTATGGTAGCCCACAAAATGAGGTGGGAATGGGTTCAGATTTTAAATTTTTGAGGGACTTTTCAAAGGAAGCCATACTCCTTCAAAGAAGTCTAAGACCCGATCACCGAGGGAAATTTGTCGACAGGCCGCCGGTAAAATGAAAAAAACTGAATTAGAGTTTAAATCAAGGCAGACCGGACATGATAGAGAATTCAAAATTCAACTTGGATCCTATAGAATCAACATCCGAACCATACAAACAACGAAAAGGCGGAGAAACAAAGGTAAGGTATTATTGCGCTTCGAATCTTCAAAAATGTTTCAACAACCATTACATAGAGATTCTTGACATATTTAAAGTGATTTCCCACCAAAACCAAATATTTCAACTACCTCATGACTGTTGGACTTCCTAATATGCCCTTTACAACATTTTGCAATCTTGCATTTTTGCACAAATAACAACTTTTCAATATTTTTGCACTTTAAGCACTATTGGCCTTTTAAGCACCTAATTACCATCTAATATGACTCATTACAATAATAAATGGTCTTAAATACCTTATTTAATGAAAAAATGATTCCACCCAAACTCCTCGGTAAACAATAGCAATTGACAAAGTTCTTCAATGAAGCCCACTTGCTTAATATGCTGAAATGATATATTTTGGTTGCAGGAAACTCTTTCTTTCCTTTCCCTCTTTCTTCCACTATCCTCTTGCGTGGGGTCTGTATAGCAGGTACCATATGCTTGACACTTTGCTGCTGCCTTCGAGAAATCTTAGCAGAAGCAAGATATAAGTTTTATCATTTTTCGTACTGTTTCATGGGTCCGCTATACTCCGGGCTGACAAACTTTTGCATATGTGCATCTCCTCCCTCAATTTAGGGTCTTTGCTGGCTGCCCAATTTCCTCACCTTCCATTTCCACCACCCCCCACTCCATCCTCCATCCACTCATGTTTCTTCTTCATCCTCCAATTTTCCAACTTCTCCGTTTTGTACTCCAACTCTCCTCCCACTCTCTTCTTGTCCTCAGGGGTTACCTCCAGCCATTTCCACCTCCTCCTCTTTCTTGCTTTCTCCTCTACAACTTCATTGTTTATTTCTTCCTTCTCATTTCTCTCCCCTTCACCTTCCCTCTGCAATTACTCAGTCATTCACATTAATTGTTTCAGCCTCTATTTTTCATAGCCTCTATTTTATCCAATCTCAAATTAATGTCTATTATAATCTCATAAATTTTATTTCCCAAGTACTGCTTCATAGATATCCACACAACTGGTCTCTTCAAAACAATCTTCATTCTCTTTTTCAAATTCATCTTCACATCTGATTATTTGCAACAAAATCACTAACATTGAACAATTATCCTCTACCCGGTAAATTTTTTTGGAAGACATGCCTGTTTATTCACCTTCTACCCAGCCTTAACCTCTATTGGAGAACAATAATAGACTCACATATTACAACCAAAATCTTGGTGCCAGACTACCTCATATTTGGTGCTCTAGCTACACACTTAGGAATACTCAATCCGATACTATTTGATGCAATGTGGGAACCCAAGACTCCAAAAATAAGTGTGGATATTGCAGCCCCATAAAGGAATTCATATCTAACTCTAAAATTGCACTCAAAAACTCATGAAAAACCTTCTTTCGAAAATTATTTTGAACCATCTAATGAATGTATTTTCTACTAAAAACTTGGATATTGGAAGCCCCCATATTCATCTATAGAAATGTAAGTAGATCATAATTTTTTCCCCAACAATGCCCCTCAAATTTTATAGTTGAAACTCAGAACACCAATAATTTCCCACAATCAACAACTAGCTTTAGACAACATCAAGATAATTGCAACAATACCCAAATCACTCAACAATTGAATTTTGTTTTTAAACTTATAAATTAAAATTATAGAGAGTGCATTCCAAAGAAATAAACATCACACATGATTTTACAATTTTGAAATCTAAATCTGATTGTTTTAATATTCAAACTTGCAATTTCTGTAAAAACAAGTTACATGAGTCACACTTGCCACAACCAAACTCTGCTACAACCACTAAAATCAAACTCAAAAGCTTCATAAACAACTATAGGCATTAAATATCCAATCTCCATTACTCCATCCACTCTGATCTCTAGTTCTTTTTTCTTTTTATTCCTCTCTCATTTTCTTCATCTGACCTTCCTTTTTCTATCCTCAATCCTGGGTGTTTCCAGTCTCCTTCAAAAGCTATCCTCATTCAATTATCCTCTTTGATTTTTTGGGGATCCCAATTCTCCATTCGTCCCCTCTTACATTTTCTTGGAAAAAAATTTAAATTCTTTGCTAAAATCGCCTTCCACTACCTCCACTTCTAGGCATTCAAATTCCTCTCCCTCTTCAATTGATGTAAATTTTAAATTCAAGGAGTTACAAGATGCCAAAAATGGCCTCCAACTTGGGCATGGGTTTTCTTTCTCCAATTTGGTGAAGGAATATTCCATTTTTGAGCTACTAAACACATAAAAATCAAGCCTTTGGTGCCACATATCCAATGGGTATTAGAATTTAACTTTTAATGTACTAGAAATGTGTGAAAGTGCTTTGAAATCTTGCCTACGAGACCAAAAATTAAACACACAACTAACAAAATAAATTAGAGAGAAAAACATTTTTTTGGTTGTGCAGGATTTCCCATGCACCTGGATGCTCCTTCATCATCACATAAGTTTTATTACTCTCATTAGCAAAGGTTCTATAAGGTAATTTAAATATTAATGATCACATTTTATCACTAGACCTAGGAGGTTCTTTGTATGAAGCCTTGTGGCCTAACATACCGGTATGCATACTTATTCCACCTAGTGATTTTGATATGGTCTAGGAGTATCACTAGGGTTAGCTTTTGTTCTTATCTAAGATAGTTGGTATAGTGGTAAACTACATAGTTGGTAGTTGATACCTTGATGTGGCTTGGTATATTTAGGAGTGTATTGTATGTATGGGTTGCATTATAATATTATACTTGTGTGTGCTATTTTTTTTATAAATTATATCTTGTGTATTTTTTATGACTCTTTATTATTTAGATTTTTAAATGGAACATTGTAACATTTTGATTGGGTTGGCATGATTTTTTACTATATATTTATTGTTATGAATTTGGATGGACTTGGTTCAATTGTTTGATCTACGATTTTGAATGAATGTCTATGTATTTGTTAAGAGGAATGAATTAATAAGGTAATTAATGTTGTAGAATGTATTTCACTTTTGGATTAACAGTGGAAAACTTCATTGTCATTACTCATGGTTGGGGGGGAAAGGGATTTCCTTATATATGTGGGTTCAATACTACCTCTAAAAATAACTAGAGCTTGGGTGTATTGACTTGTAGATCTAGGTTAGAGACATTAGTAATTTTTTATATTATATAGGACCACTTTTGTATGTGTGGCAAGATGGCTCATGGCCTGTATTGTAATCATTGTAGATATTGATGAGGATTATAATACTTGATCCATTGCCTTATTGTAATTATGTATGTTGTACTAATCATGTTCGTGTGGTCTTATGATTTATGGAATTCACATTATTGACTGTTAAGATTATTTTACATGCATAGTATAGCTTATGCGTTGTAATTATAATTTTCTTGAAGTAAAATTTTTAGCCACTTTTTGGAGTGTGTTACATCAAATTAAAACCAATGTGAGTACATTATAATAGTTTCATGTTTATCTAACACCAAGGAAAATTTATCTTATAATCACAAATCCACAACCTCAAAGAACAATGTCTCTAGGTGTATGGTCCAAGCTTAAATGTCTAAAACTAACTTGTGAGGTGTTATGCAAAATCATTCAAGCCTACAATTGGCACATGAAATTTTGCATAGGTCATGAGGCTTATAGTTTTCAATGGTTATTAGAACCAAACCTCACTACCATTTGTTACATAATCATGTCAAAGCATATTAGATGGTGGATGAACCCAATGAATTGGTGAAATCAAGCATGATCAAACATCCAAAGATAAAATGCTAAAAGAAAGCCACTGGGACTTTCCTTCAATTGTCCTACCACATTTAAAGTCCAAATTGAACACATACTCTACCTAATATATATTCAATAAAAATTTATGAAAAGTAAACAATAGATAAATAGATTGAAAAATTACAAATTAAAAAATGACAAAAACAGTAATTACTAACACATATTTTACTTTTTATCTCTTACATATTTTCTATGCATTCGTATCTTTTATTTTTATAACTTACTAAACTTTTATAGGCTTGCCACCATATATCACATGTTAACTACTTAAACAAAATTGTTCTATATAAAAAGGTATATCTACTTTATATTCTTTCCATTGATTGAATATACCATGTTGAATACATTCTCATTCATATGTATATATAGAACCATGTCTTTTTAAGATAATGTTACTTTGCATTATTAAACTCTTAAAGATACTTGTCATAGTTACTATGTTTAAAAAAATGAGACCCCTTATTAAAGCTTGCTTAGTCTTGAATGAATGAAATCCAATAAGACCATTATATGAACAACTTTTGAGCTGTTTTTGGATTATTTATTAAAGAGAGTGTAGACATTCTACCCATCATCTTTAAGCAAGGCATCTTCTTTGAATCCTTATCCCAAAAGCTTTATTTTAATATAAATAACAATTTCCAATAAAAAAAGATGAGGCTTTTTATTTTTGTTGGGTTATGTTTGGGGCAGTAGAGAAGGTTAGATTACATTAAGGAGTCAAAATATTAAAGGAAAGTATTTGGCAAATGATTACTTAGTGATGTATATTCTACGTAACAAGGAAAAAGAGGTGCAATCATTATTTTTCACTATTTAAAGTAATTGACTTCCACGTACACCTTTATTTCTTGGCATCCTTAAAAGGCTTTCGAGTTGTGTGTGCGAGGTAAGATATTGCTCCTCTCCTACACTATATGTAATGGTGAAATTAGGTATTTTATAATGGTAGTAAAAGGGGGAGTGTGTTAATATATTTTTTTTATCGTAATTAGTCGATAGGTTACATATAGTGTGAGATTTGAGTCCAAAATAAGTCTCACGTCTATAATTCACTATTGAGTCTTCAGAAAACAAGTTTCAATTGCCATTTAATAGTAAACTAGCTACATGTTAATAGTAAAAACCTCCAAAATATTAGGTAAAATCCTCCAAAATCTCACTTATCACATAAAAGTTAGATAAATATTGATTTGACAATTGGATGGGAACATTCTATTTTTATTTGCAGTGTTTTTTGCCAATTTGATGACAACTTCCTTTTTTCATTTGCATTGCTCTATGTTTTAAATCTGTATGCAAATATTTCAGGAAAAAATCTAGACTTGTCTAAGTTTATTTCATAAGATTAAGACACATATGATAATATTATGTAATCTTATGTCTCCACTTGGTCTACAATAACCAAGGGGTTCTCTTTATATTCTTAAGCATTCCAATCAATCCATTGTGATATATCATTTGCATTATTTTGTAGTGTCATAAATTGTCACCCCTAACAATTTCACACTAGCTTTGGCACCCTATTTTACATATATAATTAATTATATTCATAATTTTTGTATTTCAATGCTAGATTGGGAAAATACATTTAATTCCTCAACATCCTAAGTTTTTAGAGCAAAAAACGCCCAAATAGGAGTGTTGGGCACCCTAGTCCTAAGAATTTTCTAGAAAAAAGTTACAAACTCTATTGTTGTCCTTAGGTATCTTTAAAGTGATGCCTTGTTGGCCCAATCTCAAAAGTCAATCATGATGCATATATAAATAAGTTCTTCCCTCTCATTTGGACAACTATTATGATGCAATATTATGAATTGTAAATGATTATGCACTAATTATGAAGATATGTGTAACTTCTCTACATTCTTGCTATTAATCTCTGTAACAACGGAAATAGGGTGCTCCACCTTTTAAGAGATGAAGCACAAGGATAGGGTTCCTATTTCGCTATTATTACATTCATGGAAACCCTAGAGATCTCAATCAAATGATAGAATGAGAGAGAGATTTGCTAAAGGTTGTCCTAGGGTGTGATTGGAGACTAAAAGGGATTTCACCACCAAACTAGGGCTTGGAAAGACAATAAATGTAAATGACATGAAAAGTACCATGTAAAACCTAACTAAATAACCTAGGAAATGAAACTAAAAAATTGGGATAATAAACTAAGAATGAATAGAGGTGCGCCTAGAAGAATGATGAGGTCAAAACAAGCTCCAAAACCCTAAAATATTGTTGTTTAATGCCCACTTGGACTCATACGCCAATTTGGGCAATTTAGTCCCAAACTAGGGTTTCTATGCCAAAATTGGAATCTCACAGTGATTGATATGAATTCACTGAAATCTAGAAAATGTGTTGCATTGGGGCTCATACACCACAAGTGGCGTATTAGTCTGACTCTACTTTTTTGGAGGGTTAAGGCCCGAATCTACACTCCTATCTCTGCTCTTCCTTCCACACTTTGTTTCTAGGTCTGAAACTTTGATTTGCAACCTACAGGTGACTTTCTATGATCTTGCAATGTAGGTGACAATGTCAGCAACTTCCTTTAATCTTATAACTTAGTCTTCAAAGGATCTTCAAGCTCCAAGACACCTAGATTTGTAATCACACATGTAGAGAGATAGAAAAACTTGTTGATTGTTAGAGGATAGGGGTTTACCTTGGTCAAACCCTATTTAGGTAATTAAACCTTGTGATGAAACAATGGAATATGAACATGAAACATGAAATATGAAACATGAACAATGATACCTTGAATGATGTCTTGAGATGTAAACCAACAATCTAACATGAAGTGGCCATGTAGAATGTAGATCTTGATCTTGAGTAAGGATGTGAAACAATGCTTGCAAATGGATCTTTAATGCTGCATCACAACAATATCTCAACAACATGCTTGATGCATTATGAACTTGACATGATGATGGATCTTGAATTGTTGCAACAAATGATGAATAATTCTTCCCTTGAATGCCTTAGAAATTCTCTTGTAAACTCTCTTGACACTCTTGTGAAGTCTTGGAATGCTTAACTCTTGATAGCTTAGGATGATATCATGAAGGCTTAGGTGAAATAGTGATTTGAAACCTTTTTTATATAGGCAATCCATCCAATTTACCATTTATTAGATCCCAAAGGCTGACATTCATGAAATTTGAACTTAAAATATCGATTTCCTGCTCAAAATCCTAAAAGGGGGTAAAATGGGACTCATATGCCACTTGTGGTGTATAGGTAGCATTTGTATGTGACTCATACGCCCAAGGTGGCGTATGGGTCCCATAGGCCTTTTTAGGTGGAGGAAATATTTGGGAGTTATGAAATTAAGTGTATTTGATATCTATGTCGAGATTTCGGTTTAAATAAGCCTCGGGATGCATAATAAAGGGTCTTAGCGGCCTATTAATGATGATATGAAGGTCATCAATGCAAGAGGGCCCAAAACTTAATGTGAAGGTGCAAATAAATACACTTTACAACATTAAATTAAGGAAAAATTTGGTCTATTTAGCTTAAAAGGGCCCTAAATCCAATGTGAATGTGGAAAACACATTACAACACTAGATCAAGGTAACATTAGGTCCATTTTAATGTTAATCACTCCCAAATTAAGTGTGAAAATGTAGAGGGATACGTTTTCCGTCACTACACTCTCTATTGTGTTATGTGAACTAATACTTTTAGTTATTCATGGAAATACGTTCCTTCTTCATCAACTCTTTGTGGCAACCTATGGTGTGACATCACTTCAACAAGGGTTTCATACCTAAGGTAAATCTATTTTATGTTATTGCATTTATTACAATCATTATTATTCACTTTTCCTCTACTCCCCCAAGGGCATATGATATACCATCATCATCATTGTTGTTGTGAAGGTGGGAACACCAATACGAGGTTTGAATAAGCTAAAATCCTACATAATACAATCTTTTCCCTATGTTTATTTGTGTAGATCCAAATCTAGAAATTTTGACTATGATATGTTGTAGAAGGATAGAGTACGATTTAATTGAGTGACTTGACTTCTAAACAATCCAAAACCCTAGGAATATGATGTCCCATGCACTTGTCCCTCCAATTCAGGCTCTTCTTTCAATCAAAAGTACCCCTCTATCTGCACATCTCAGATCTATACCCATTTTAATGATTTTATGCTTTGTCTATGCAATCATTCATATTTTTAGATTAAGTCTTATATCAATTAGGTTATTTAAATCGCATTCATCATATCTTCCCTCTTTGCAACAAAGGAAGAATACCCAAGCATACTAGCTCTCCTTTGAGTGAATTAGTTGACCACAAAACCTTTATTGATTTATGTTCCACTAATAAGCAAAGAAAATGTGGATCTAGGTTAATTGATTAGTTAGATCTAGGATCCCTTTTCACATTTAACATTTTAGTGAACCTAACACTTCCTTCAATTGAAATTCTTTTGATTTATCAACATATATTCTATAATTTGATCAAGGAACTAGGTTATTTGAATATCTTGTTGTTCATATGCACTCATTTAATTTTGAAAATAAAGCATCACACTTCTTTTCCACCAAAACACTTAACACTTCAGTGAACTCAAATTAGATTACATTTACAAAATATTTTGATTTAATTGCATAATTTCAAATCGTACCTATATTTTTAAGGAATTAGACTCAAATATCTTATACGTTTGCAAATATTGTATGTTTACTTTAGAAAAGTAAAACATATAAAACACGTTTTTCTTTGCAAAAACACAACCTAAAACACATTCTTCTAACATTTCATTAGCATGTCCATCTTGTCAACAATTTCTTCTTATATCTATTATTCTACCCTTTTCTACCTAGGGCCAATCATGTGTGAATTTTATTTGACCTATCAGGTCCTTTGAATGCTTAAAAACCCTAATTCTTGCTTGCATGTACCCCCCATCAAAAAATTAGGTGATGTAAATATTTCCTAAGCTCTATTAATATTCAAATCCTTATTTCTACTATCATAGACCTAGAAACATTATTACACCTATCTAAGCCTTGAAAACCTAAATTTATGTACTTTGAGACTAGGTCACCCACCACCCATGTCCTACCATTTTTTCTCCAGTTTTATGGATAGGGTTCTTCTTTGCAACCTCTATCCAAGTCTACTCTTTATTTTTGTCACTCTAATATGAAATTCCTATATTCTATTACACATAGCTAGTTTGATCACAATTCACCTAATTCATTGCATCAACTTACCAATCCTTAAACCCCATAGCAAAAAGAGACAAAAAACTAACCATCCTGCTTGGATCTCCCTTGAGGATAGTATCCAAATAAAATCTCTCGATTAACTTTGTGTCATCACATTCTCTTCATTCCAAAATCCATTTTCAATATGTTTCTTAACACCACTTTCCCCTCTCCCGAGATTTGTCTTACTCAAAAACCAAACATTGTTGTGAATCTTTGTTCTAATGTTCCAAAACCAAAAATTAAACTTGTTCTTACTATTTGAGGTGTTTCCAAAATTTCACAATAACTTAATCAAAAAAAGTGTCAAAATTTGTCACAACAACCTCATTATCATACAGTTTCTCACACATACAATACTTGAAACAACAAACTCTTGCAAGTATGAGTATTTGGTGTTATCATTGATGTCAACAATCTTATGTTTGTGTTGTCATTGATGTCAATCGGTTCATACTGTTGGTGATTTTTGGAAGCCTATTAATGATTGAAAGGTTGTGATGATGCTTTGATTAGTCTCATTATGTTGTCATTAGTAAGTGTTACTAGTGTCAACCTCTAGTTTTGCATTGATAAGCATGTGTATGGTGAGTTGCTATGTTGCAATTGGTTTGGTTGCAATGACGAAGTACTCCAAGTGATGAGAATGCGTTTTTGGTGCTTGGTTTCCAAGTTCTTTTGAGAAAATTTGAAGAAAAGAGAAAATAGTGTGTTGGAGAGATGTTTTGTGCAAAAAAGTAGTGTTCTATATTTTCTCTACATTTCTTTTGTGTTGAAGATCTACTTGTGCAGTTTAGATATGTTGATCAGGGGTGTTCATAGGTTTTGTATCTAGAGTTTCCTATCTCGGATCATTGTGTAGTGAAATTTGTGTTCACCAATGTGTGAACTGCATGTTGTAGTGATGTCTAGGAGAAATGGTTTTTCTCCGCATTTCTCTGTAGAGTAATTTCTTGTCTTGCAGTTCTAGAAGTGTGTTTATATTGCTTATATCTATCTTTAGTTGAAGTTGTTCATGGTTTAGTGCTCTACAAGTTAGTTTCTTGAGTTACAAAGTGTGGTAGATTATTTGAGTGTACTAGGTGTGTACATTCTTTAGTTGAAAGTTGTTGCAAATGAATTTGTTGAATTTCAAGGTGTTCGTGGAATATTCTAGATTTTGTTCAAGTGATGTTTGTTTCATGTGAGTTGTCTCAAGATTAAAGGAAGCATGTACTTAATTGTTTAATGGTGTTTACACGGGTTCGACCGGCCTTGGGTGTTTACACTAATTGCAAATTTTCTTTGATGATTGTGGAAGTGTGGTGTGGCATGTATGAGTGGATTTAGGTCTGAGTTAAGGTGTGATGTGGTCTGCCTTCATTCCTTTCCACCATAGGATTATTTTGGTGCCAACCTAATTTGAATTTGCATGGATGAGGTGCATAGCCGACCTTGGAGAATGTTTTCAAGGTTAATGATTATATAAATAAGTGTTGATAATATGACAATGTGTGTAGTGTGGTGTGTGTGTGATGCGAATCACAAAGTTGTGAAGTGTAGTGTGAGATTTAATGAGTTAGACTACTAGATGTAGTGAGTAGAAGGTTCCTACAATCTTCAAAAAGGATACAAATATGTTGGTGATGTTGTGGTGGAATTTTTTGTTGCATTGAGATGGATTTCTCATTGTAAAAATCTTCGTTCTTATTTTTTGTAATCTAGAAGTGAGCCATTAATAGTGATCCCTTCTTTCTTTTGGGCAATGAGCCCTCTAGTAGTGAGCTTATTGTATACAGTGTTGCAATTACTTTATATTGTGAGCTAATCCTCGCTGTGGTTTTTCCCTTCCTAGGTTTTCCATGTAAACCTATGTTTGTATTATTGTTTCTCATGTTTACATTCTGCTAATTCATAACAAGGGTTTAAGTGGTTGTTAAGGGTTTATGGACTAATGTAGATCTAAATGTTAAAGAGGGTTTTAATGTTTTAATGTACAACTGATTCACCCCCCTCTTAGTTTTCTTGTACATTCAACAATTGGTATTAGAGCAAGGTTCCTTGTAAGCAATCTTAACCGCTTGAGGTAGATCTAGGATGGTGCCCAATAGAGATGATCCTCTATTTGATGGATTAGATTATGCATTGTGGAAGACAAGGATGTAAGGTTTTCAGGTATCCCTTGGATATGGATTTTGGAAGTCTGTTATGACTAGATATAATATACCTAAAAATGGTCTAAGTACTAATGATGAGATCAAGGCCTATGAAAAAAATGGTTAAGCAAGGTATACTCTTTTAATTGGTCTTTCTAATATTGAACTTGTGAAAGTTATGAATCTAAAAATTGATAAAGAAATATTAAAAAATTTGGAAAGCATTTATGAAGGAGATGATAAGGTTAAGCAAGCTAAGATGTAGAATCTAAAGATCATATTTGAGAACATATGGATATCAGAAGATGAAAACATTACAAGCTACATGCATAAGGTGGATGAGATTGTCAACTCCATTAGAGGTCTTGGTGGAAAGCTTGAAGAAGTAGTAAAGAAGGTACTGAGAACTCTTCCTAAAGCTTATAGTCATAAATTTTTTGCTATTGAGTAAGCTTGGGATTTAAGAAAATATACTAGAGATCAGTTGTATGGTGCTTTATCCGCCTTTGAAATGAGAGAATTTGGTCCAAGTAATGTAAAAGTTAAGACTAATTTTAAGGCTGGTAAATCAAAAAAGATTGATGAATCAGATGAGGATCTTGATAGAAGCAAACTTTGTGAGAATGAAAAAGGGTACTAGAAAATACAAAGGTAAGTTAC
This sequence comes from Sequoia sempervirens, assembly GCA_007258455.2. Lineage (NCBI taxonomy): Eukaryota > Viridiplantae > Streptophyta > Pinopsida > Cupressales > Cupressaceae > Sequoia > Sequoia sempervirens. Next base: position 16,932 of record VDFB02378309.1, read on the forward strand.
CTTTCAAATGTTTTAGTTGTAGAAAGATAGGTTATTATGCTTCAAGATGTCCAAACAAAGCTTTAAATGACAAGAACAAGGAGATCAAAGGTAAAATAATTAAGCAAAGTTATTATGTTAGAGAAGAAATAGTATATCTAGTGATGAATCTGATTATGTGGATGATGAGGATAGTGAGTTCTTGTTCATGGCTATTAATTTTGAATCTAATTCTACTAACTCTGAGAGATGTATGAAGGAAAATGCTCTAGAAGCAAGGCATAATGTTGAAGGAACTATGGCGACTACATTTCATGCTAGAGAGGAGAAGAACTACTAGATTATTGATAGTGGATTCTCAAATCATATGATTGGTGATAAAATTAATTTTGTTAAACTTGAGAAATATGAAGGAGGTCTAGTTAATTTTGGTGATGATACATTTTCTAAGATATGTGGAAAAGGTTCAATAATTTTTTATGGAAAGCATAATACAAATGATGTTCTTTATGTTAAGGGTCTACGGTATAACCTCTTGAGTGTTGGACAAATGTGTATCAAAGGCTATAATATTATGCTTCAAGATGATGGTTGTGAGATTAGAAAAATGCTCCAAAATTGTGGTTGCTACGAGAAAAAGGACAAATGGAAATGTTTATCAACTCAAAGGTATTGATGGTCATTGTTTTATGATTTAGATCAATGAAAGTTGGCTATTACATAGAAGGATGTGACACATCAATTTTGATATCCTAGTGAGAATCAGTTTAGTTCAAGTGTGAGAGATCTACCAAAAATTACAAAGCCTATCAATGTTGTCTACAAGGAATGTCAGATTGGGAAGCAAGCAAAAAGTTTTAAATTCAAAGAACAATCTATTGTTGGACTGTTGGAATTGGTGCATATAGATCTTTGTGGTCCTATCAGAGTAAGAAGTTTTCAAGGTGATAGGAATTTCATTCTATCAATTGATGATTACTCTAGAATGACATGGGTTACTTTTCTCAAAGAAAAATTAGAATCTCTAAATAAGTTTAAAGCATTCAAACTTATGGTTGAAAATGAAATGGATATGAAAATTAAATGTTTGAGATCTGATAGAGGTGGAAAATCCACCTCCAATGAGTTTAATAGATTTTGTGAGAATCATGGAATAAAGAGGCATTTATCTACCCCTAGGACTCCTCATCAGAATGGAGTGGTTGAAAAAATGAATAGGTTTGTTCAGGAATCTACAAGAATAATGATGAAAGAAGCAAACCTACCGAAAGTATATTGGAGAGAAGCAATTCATACTGCAATCCATATACTTAATAGAGTTTAAGAAAGAGAAAACAGTTCAAAGAATCCCTACAAAATATGGTATAGAAGGATTCTTATTGTCAAATATTTCAGAGTGTTTGGAAGCAAAGGTTATATCAAAAGAGATAAAGAGAACTTAGGAAAGTTTGATATAAGATCTAATGAAGGTATCTTCCTTGGATATTCTACTAAAAGAAAAGCTTAGTAATGCTATAACAAGAGGATGAAAAATATTGTTGAGAGTGCAAGTGTCAAGGTAGATGAAGACCTACATAAGAATTATGTGGTGATAGATGTGTATGAATCAAATGAGTCCTCTTGCAAGGAAAATGACAAAAATGAAGGTAAGGAGAAACAAGTGCAAATTTTTTAGAGGAAGGAGCTCCAGAAAGGATCCCTAAGACTCCTAAGTATGTGTAGAATAATCATTCTAAATATCAGATCATTGGTGACAAAAGCAAAGGTGTGTTGACAAGAAAAAAAGTTGCAATGACAAAAGAACAATTAAATCTATATTTACTTTCTAAGTTTTAACCTAAAAAAATGATTGAAGTATGCAAAGATGAATAAAGGATCAAGGTTATGGAAGAATAATTAACATATATTGAGAAAAGTCAAAATTGCGAACTTGTCCCAAGACCAAAAACCAAGAATGTTATTGGATCTAAGTGGGTATTTTGAAAAAAATTGAATGAGAATGAATAAGTAGTGAGAAATAAGGCAAGCCTTGTGTGTAAAGGGTACTCACAAGTAGAAGGAATAGATTTTGAAGAGACATTTGCCTTGATGGCAAGAATGGAAGCAATTAGAATTTTTTTGGATTTTGCAACACAAGGATTTTAAAGTCTATCAAATGGATGTGAATTCTACTTTCTTGAATGGTGAGTTGGAAGAAGATGTATACATTGAAAACCAAAAGGGTTTTAGTTATCAAACAAATCGAATATGGTCTACAAATTGAAGAAATCACTTTATGGACTAAAGCAAGCTCCAAGAGCTTGGCATGCAAGATTAGACAGGTACTTAATACAACAAGGATTCATTAAAAGTACCACAAATAGTAATTTGTATTTCAAAATTGAAAAAGATCAAATCTTGATTGTGGTTGTGTATGTTGATGATATAATCTTTGGATGAAATGAAGTTATGTGCAATAGATTTACAGAAGAGATGTCGAATGAGTTTGAAATGTCAATGTTTGAAGAAATGAATTTCTTCCTTGGACTACAAATCAATCAGACAAAAAAAGGTATATTCATTTCATAATCAAAATATGTCAAGGAAATGCTAAAGAAGTTTGGAATGGAAGAATCTAAGCCAATATGTACTCCTATGGTTACTGGCTACAAGCTAAGCAAGAATGATGATTCTCCTAAGGTTGATCAGAGCAAGTATAGATCAATGATTGGAGGACTTCTATACCTAACTACTTCTAGACTAGATATCATGCATGCAGTTTGTCTTGTGGCTAGATTTCAAGGAGATCCTAGAGTCACATGTTGTAGTGAAGAGAATATTTAGATACTTGAAGGGCACTCTGAAACATAGCTTGTGGTATACAAAGGGTAATATTTTTTCTCTGAGTGCTTATATAGATGTAGATTGGGAAAGATGTGTTGATGATAGGAAAAGTGCATGTGGTGGTGCATTCTTTCTTGGATCTAGATTGGTTTTTTGTCTAAGAAAGAAACAAAAATCAATTTCCTTATCTACTGCAGAGGTAGAATACATTGCAGCAACATCTTGTTGCACATATGTGTTGTAGATGAGGCAAACCTTGGAGGATATCAAAGTGGTATATGATGAACCAATTTCTATCTTCTATGAAAATAAAAATGTTGGCCTCCTACAATGATCTCACAACTAAGCCCATAAAGTTGTGATTCAGAGATTGACATCTAATTTGAATAACTGTCTTAATCACTATGAAGATGCATTTAACTTTTCAACCCAAGGATGTAAACTTGAAATGGGTCAACACAGTATGTGCACCAGGAATTCCAAAGTAGCCACATTCATTCTACAACTAAGAAATACATAATATTGAAAGTAAATTGCTTGGAAAGAAATAACATAATTGTTGAACATCAACCAACAACTATACTAAGTTGAAGTGCATGGCATAAATGAAAATTTGAGCAAACAAATAGGAAACTACTTTGTCTGCTTTGGCTACAGGAACAGTCACAAAATGGAATTCTAGTGGCTACAGGAACAAACTACCAAATTTTAACTAATTACTTAACAGAAAATAATACCTAAACTAAAGGATGGAATGCTCACCAAGTGGCCCCCCTTGGATGAGTATCCCTTAAGGAAAATGTAAAATCAGATGCACAAACTTAGAACTTCATTTTATTCATTGGAAAACATGAGTACAAATGAGCAACATAACTACATTACTAAAAAAATAATAATGTGAGTACATAATCAGATAAATCAACCTTCTGAGAAGGAGTATTTGAGTCTTATTTATAAGAATAAAACTACTAACTACCTAGCAAGGCAGTCAACTCTGACAGATTAGGAGGATGTCACTTTAGGCAAACCATGAAAAGTGGAGAGGAGGTTATGCATGTGTGGAATCTAGTCAAGCATTTTTTCCTTAATGCAGATCTAACACAACAGTAACTCCTATATTCACTCAACAAACAATTAAGACCAGTTACAAGGAAGTTATAAAGCTTTGATTCAAACTAGGAATCTCCCTCCATTGAGAGTCTTCCCTCCACTTTACCTTTGAATGATCACCTTGTTGAATTTGCTGGCGAGTGACCAGCTAGTAGAATCTTCCTCAATTTTGTAGGCTTCTAATTATCTCTGCATAACAATATTAGTACGCACAACAATTGCATATCTGTAACTATCTTAAAGTAACATTGATTAATCCACATTTAAAATTAACATAGATAGTTTATATAGCATGTCAATATCATTTAAAGGTTATAAAAATAGCTTATGCCCAATGTCTATGGTTTTGAGGAAATATCATAAAACGGTCAACATCCAAGTATCAAAGTCCATCAAAACTATAGAAAATAGATAATAAACTCTATCAAAATTAAGTCATAAACTGGACTCATCAACAAGTTCTATTAACATTTCAAAGAATCCGGTAATGCACTCAATTACAAACATATCTAAATTTGGTATCACTTTTTTAGAGAGAAGGTTGTAGAGAATAAGGTGAAGCTAGAGTATGTGCCTACAATGGATCAAGTTGTTGATATATTTACTAAGGCTCTTCCTAAGCATGCTTTAGAGTATCTCTAGGAGAAGTTAGGAGTTATTACCCCCCCTTCTTTAAACTAGATGCATAAGGATATGCATCAGTCCTATGGATCTCAATATTCATTCTTTTCTTTGGACTGATGTTGGTATCTACCTCTCAAGGGGAGTAGGCAGTGGAATTGTTGGTTGTTGCAGTTAGGGGGAATAAGTACTAGTGTAGGTTGGTGTTTTCCTTTGTTAGCTATTTCAAAGGATATGTGCAACAATTGCTAGTTGGAACAGTTTTTTGTGTGCTCCTTAGGGGAAGTATGTAAAGCAATAAAAGTAAAAGGTGTTGCAAAGAAATTATGAGAAGGTACAAGTATGATTAATGTCAAAGGGAGAGAGAGAGATGTGTCATCCTTTTCCACTGATGTCAAAGGGAGAGAAAGAATAATGTGAAAAAGGAGAATAGTAAGCTAAGAGGGAGAGAGAGTAAAAGTGGAAAAGAGAAAATATTTGGTATGGATCAGTGTGTTGGTGATTAGAGTTGTTGTATTTATTGTTGGTAATTTTTTACATCATGTGTTGCCATCAATGACAAAGGGGTAGATTGTTGCAAGTATGAGTAGTTGGTGTTGTCATTAATATCAATAGGCTTATGTTTGTGTTGTCATTAACATCAACTAGTTCATACTGTTGGTGATTTTTGGAAGTCTATTGATGATTGAAAGGTTGTGATGATGCCTTGATTAGTCTTGTTATGTTGTCATTAGTAAGTGTTACCAATGTCAACCTCTAGTGTTGCTTTGATACGCATTTATATGGTTGAGTTTCTATGTCGCAGTTGGTTTCGTTGCAATGAGGAAGTGTTGTAGGTGATGAGAATGTGTTTGTGTTGCTTGGTTTCCAAGTTCTTTTGAGAAATTTTGAAGAAAAGAGAAAATAGTGTGTTGGAGAGATGTTTTGTGTAATTGAGTAATGTTTCGACTTTTCTCAACATTTATTCTATGTTGAAGATCTACTTGTGTGGCTCAGATATATTGATTAGAGGTGTTCAAAGTTGTTGTATCCAGATTTTCATGTTTTGGATCATTATGCAATGGAAGTTCTATTCACCAGTGTGTGAACTACATGTTGCAGTGATGTTTGGGAGAAATGGTTTTTCTCCACATTTCTCTGCAAAGTAATTTCTTCTCTTGCGGTTCTAGAACTATGTCGATATTGCTTATATCTATCTTCAATTGAATTTTTTTGTGGTTTATTGTTTTGCAAGTTGGTTTCTTGAGTTACAAAGTGTGGTAGATTATTTTAGTGTACTAAGTGTACATTCTTTAGGTGAAAGTTATTGCAAAGGAATTTTTTGGATTTCAGGGTATTTTTGGAATATTCTAGATTGTGTTCAAGTGATGTTTGTTATCTTCAAGTTGTCTCAAGATTAAAGGAAGTGTGCTTAATTGTTTAATGGTGTTTACACCGGTTCAAACAACCTTGGGTGTTTACACTAATTGTGAATTTTCTTCAGTTATTGTGGAAGTGTGGCCTGACGTGTATGAATGGATTCAGGTCCAAGCTAAGTTGTGATGTGGCCTCATTCCTTTCCAATGTGGGAATGTTTTGGTGTTGACCTAATTTGAATTTTCTCAGTTGAGGTGCACAACCAACCTTGGATAATATTTTCAAGGTTGATGATATAAATTATTGTTGAGATGACGATAATGTGTCTAGTGTGGTGTAAGTGATACGAATTGTAGAGTTGTGAAGTGCAATGTGAGATTTAATGAGCTAAACTACTTGAAGTAGTGAGAAGAAGGTGTCTACAATCTTCAAAAAGGTTGTGAATGTGTTGGTGATGTTGTGGTGGAATTTTCTGTTGCATTGAGATGGATTTCTCATTATAACAATCTTCTTTCTTCTTTTCTATAATCTAGTACTGAGCCCTTCTTTCTTTTTGGCAACGAGTCATCTGGCAGTGAGCCTATTGTATTCAGTGTTGTAATTACTTTATATTGTGAGCTAATCCTCATCGTGGTTTTTCCCTTCTTCTTTTTTCCACATAAATATGGTGTTCTCATCTTCTTGCATGACTATTTCTCATGTTTACATTTTGCTAATACATAACAAGGGTTTAAGTCGTTGTTAAGGGTTTATAGACTAATGCATATTTGAATGTTAAAGAAGGTTTTAGTTTTTTAATGTACAACTAATTCACCCCCCCTTAGTTATCTTGTGCATTCAACACAAAAAACCTAAATAAAAATAAAAAAATTCCACTTCCATTCCATTTCCTGGACCCTTTTCTTTCTCCTGCATCGAGCATTTTCCTAACACATGTGAGAAAAGAGTATGATCTTGTCAAGCATCTCTATGCTACTCCAGTTTAAGATATCTCTTTAGTACTTAATATAAACTTCAACTACATACCATGGGATGCTCTAGGAGGCTTTGCATAATATATTTGTACCACCTTATTTTAGACTAAATGATGTAGTAGCCTTGTTCAATGGTATGCATTCAATAAAATTGGATATTTTATTTCACCACCATGAATTAGCTTTTCTTGAAATCCAAAAAAAAACATGATCCCTTCATGATTTTAACCATCATTAATAGAATTGGAATAAATTGTACCCTAATCGATAATGGGTTAGGTATTAATGTTTGTGGCATTGACATGTTCTACATAATATTGGTATTGATACATCTCTCATGAAACTCGATACTCTTTTTATTTGTGGCTTTGATGATATTGGTAGAAAATCACTAGTAAAATCACAATACTAGTTGAGATAGGACTTGTGTCTCTTCCTACCCTTATCCATTTCATGCCCAATTCTCTTTTATATAATATTCATCTTGGTAGGCTATGGATTCATACCATGGAGGCAATCCCATCTACTCTTCATCATACAATGAAGTTTGTCTACAACATATCTATATGATTGAAGAATACCCAAATATGGAAAGTTTCTTACAAGAAGAAGTAAAACATCAACCTCCTATTTCTAAATCTCTTAATACTTTGATTCCATCTTCAAAATTGAAACCACTACCTTCTAATGATAATTATATTAATGGTTTTAAATCACCCACAACCGTTCTCTTTAGCGATGATCGGGGTTTGTTAGTTTTTACACCTTCATTCATTGGGGAGTATAAAATATCATCATCAAATCCTAAGGAACCTAAGGTTGTTTAGATGGAATCCACACAATATTTTCCTTCTTTTTCTCAAAAATCTAATCTCAACAACACAAATCCTTTTTCTAACAACAATAATAATCTTAATGATTCTTGACCTTCAAGTACATTTTTTGATGACGATTTGGGTTCATTATATTTTACACCCTCCTTTATTGGAGAGAACAAAATATTAGAATCTAAACCTAAGGATTATTCCATTTAATTTGCACAATCTACTACTAAGAAACTCAAATTTACTTATACTTCAAAAAATTCACAAACACCATTACTCAACAATGACATACATTCATCCTCTAATGTTGGGGGCTCTTTAGATTTTATCCCTTTCATATTGGTTAAATCTAAGATTGACCCTCATCATCTTGACATCTCAAAAATCAACAAGGATACACATTCTTGAAAAATAATCAATCATTTCTCTCATGTCAATGCTACTTCAGAAAAAAAGTGATCATACTTCTCTTTTAGACAAGATTAGTAATATGTTCTCTTCTCCTTAATTTGATTAGGAGGCACATTATGGGATTGGTTTCAAAATACTATCTAAACTTCGATACAAGGAAAATGGTTTAGGATGTATGGAGCAAGGAGTTAAGGTTCCTATGAAGCTTACACCACACAAGTCTTTCTAAAAATGGTTTAGGTTATCAACCTTTCCTTTATCTACATCCCCTCCTTTATTATCTACTATATTGATGTCTTCCTTTTGTGAGCAATCAAACCTTTCTTTACAAGAGAAAGGACTGCTTCCTACTCCTTATCCTATATCTAAGAACTAACATATTTAGTTGAGGCTTCTCAAAGCCCACTTGATTACTCTTCCTCCTCCATGTAAGAAATTTCACAAACACAATAAAAAAAATTGTTCTTTTTTTTAATATCATCGACTACTTAGTCATTCCACAATGAATATCAAGAATTTAACAATAAAATACAAAAACTTCTTAACTTTGGTACCATCAGTCTTTTATTTTCTAATAAACCTATTCATTTTAAATGATACACTCTCTTATATTGTGTTGCTCCTCACTATGTGGCATTCATAGCTCTATTTATTTTCTCATTGGCATTCATGGTAGTAAAATCTTATGTGCAACCATCTCCTTCTATGGTAGCAACACAATTGTCTATAGCATGGTTATCCTCATTTATACACTTGGGGGCAAGGATAATTGGTTTTGGGGAGGTGTGTATCCTTGTTGAGGATCCCATCTATATTTTATTCCCCCTTTCTTTTCCTTAAAATATCAACATAGTAATTATGCTAACATTTTAAGGGGGGATATCACCTAACCATTTGTGTATCCACACATACATTCACATTTCTTGAGTTTTGGCTTATTTATGTGTGAACTCTATGGCGGTGTTTTCCATAATTCCCCTTGAGGTATGGTTATCAATTTGTCCCCCAGGATGTTAAACATTTCATCACCTGAAACGTTAAAATTTTGTCCCCTGAGACATTAAACATTTCATCCCTCTAGATGTTAAAAATTTCAACCCCTAATACATTAAACATTTATGCACTCCCTAAGGCATTACCATCCATGGTCACATAACATAACATAATTTGATAGCCTATCATCCATGGGGGATTTATGATGTAAATGACCCCTAGTGATAGAGAAAGCTAGTGCCAAATTCATGCACCCTCCTTTGTCTGTATTGATTACTCCCTATCAATTTGTATGCATTATTCCTTTGTAACAATTAATTGAATCTCTATATTATTCTCTCCTATTTAAAATTATTCTATGTGTTTGTTGCATTCGAGGGATGATGCTTTATTGAGATAACCTTCCATAATGAGGTATCCTTACCTTGTTGACTCATTTTTTTTTTTAGATAGCATGTATTGACATTGTTGTATAATTTTCCTCTCTCCATGTATGCTTCATGTTTACTTTGTGTATTCCTTATGTATTTCTCATGTATTCCTCATGTATGCTTCATATTTTCTTCATGCATGCTTTGTCTTTGATTTATGTATGTTTTGTATATGCTTTTATGTGTACTCTATTGTTTTCCTAGTATACACCTTACGTGTGTAAATTTTTCCTTCTCTTGTATGTGATATATCATGTTTATCTTGACAATATGGATTGATACGATCCTAAGTCGAGGGGGATATCAAATCTATCAACTTGGTTTCATCATGTCTCTTCAACGTTTTGATAAATAAATCTATCTTCTCCATACTTTAGTGCGAGCATAAATATAAGATCCTACCCTCACTAAATTGGGGGATAAATTTAGTATGGTAAATTGTCACCCTTGACAATTTCACACTAGGTTTGGCACCCTAATTTGCATGTACAATTAATTATATTTATAATTTATTGATTTCAGAGCTAGATTGGGAAAATCTATTCAATTCCCCTACATTTAGAGTTTTTTCTTAACACCTTTGATAAAATTACTTTATTCTCTAATATTTGATCTTTCTTGGTCTTTCATTGAAGCTCCTAGATCTTGAGTGGTTACATGTTTAGCAAAATATTACATGGTATAAATAGCTATATACCAACTCATATAAAGGGGGTTTTACCCAACATGTAAATCTAGAGTAATTTTAATAGCATTTAATGGTATTTATAAATCTACCATACAAACTATAACTCCAAGCACGAATGTATAGAAGAAATACAAATTGGAAACCATGAATGGTTTGAGAAAACTATTTATAAACCCATGAGAGGTATGGCACCTAGATGCATGGGCTCAAATTCTAATGCCCCTCTTTAGTCTTGATCTTCTCAACTATTTTTAGCATATTCTATGCATAAATTATAATGTCATAAATTTTCATAGTTGACCATACGAATTGAGTGTCCTAATTTATTCTCAATCGCTATTAAAAATATGCTCCATGACAAGTGTGCCAACTTATCATAATATTGGTCAAAATTCCAATATAACCTTCCTCTTACATGCCCTTACACATCATAAAGTTTTTTCTTCTATGTGCAAATAAGTCTGCAAGTGAATATGTTTTCAAAATTTCCTCAATTTATGACAATGTGACTCAAATGCAACTATGAAACAATTGACAATTTTGAATGCAATTTTGAATGTAGATCTTATCTAAATGACTGAAACAAACCCTAATGCAACCTATGATGCAATATGTGATGCAATTTTTTTCAATTTTTATGCTTTTATGATGCAAAAATGAAACCCTAAATGAGAAATGCAAAATAATCCAATGCAAATCCTACATCTAGTGTTGAATTAATTTAGATTTTAGATGGTTTATTTTGTCAAACTGTCAGGTTCACCAAAATGAAACATAAAAAAATAAGTCTAATGCAAAGAAACCTAGTTTTGTTTGCCTCCTTTTCTAGGGTTTCATTAAGATGGAGATCAACAAGGCATATAGATTGAATTTCAACCATGAAGGTGAGCCAAGTAGACCTAGATCTCCATCCTATTAAGGATTGGAATAGATTGGAATTGATTTACTTTACTAACCTAATTAGACTATATGCCTTAATGTAAGATTTGGCTAAATAGCCTACCCAAGATACAAATGAATGAAGGAAAGAAAATACAAAAATAAGAGATGAGAAAGAATAAATTGTATTCTACTCAAAAGAATGCAAAGCTTCAATGAGCTTGAGAATTGAGATTACAAAGGAAATGCCTTAGCTATATAGGCCAAGGGAAAGAGAGGATGTAACAAGATTATGACAAGTGTTATAGTCCTATGAGGTGTGACAACTCAGGCTCATTAAAGCTCAACAACCTTATCCCTATGTAAACTTAATCTAGTGTGAAGAGGACCTAAGTGGATAACTAGCGAGGAAATGAACTAGTTAGATAAAGTACCCCTTTTACACTAACACCCCCCCTTAAGTGAAACTTAGGGAGAAGTATACAATACAAAGATGCAAATATTGGTCCCAACTACTAGGCCTAATGATGTACCTAGATACATAATAACCTCTCAACTATAAAAGCAGAAAACCTAGTGGGAAAAAACTCCCTCCCATGAGAGGTTGAATGAAGAAGGTCTAAGTGACCCCCCTAGAAGAGATTTACCTCACCCCAAGAGAGGTCAATGATGAACATACTTTCTCTTAATGAAGGGTTTGGTGAATATATATGCAACCAAATCTATTGTAGGATAGTATCGCAAATCAATGACTTGCTCTTGAATTAGCTCCCAAAGAAAATGCATGTGGATCTTGATACATGTTTGGTTTGTTGATGATGGACCAAGTTCTTTGATATCTAGATGGGGCTCTAGTTGTCACAATAGATGATTTATGGCTTTTGAAAAGTGATACAAAGTTCAATGAGGATGTTTTGAATCCAAATAGCCTTAGTGGCAGCATTGATGGCCCCCCGATACTTAGCCTCTATTGAAGAAAGAGCAATAGAATGTTGATTCTTGCTCTGCCAACAAATGGGATTGAAACCATAGTGAAAACTATAGGAAGAGGTGGACTTCCAATCATCAATATCATCAACCCAATTAGAATCCATGTATCCAAGTAAGTTTGAACTTGTGCCTATTTCATAGTGAATCTTGTACCTATGAATGCCTTGGATATAGTGCAATATGTGTTTGGAAACTTTTCAATGAAGCTTATGGAGTTTGTCATGAAGCACAAAATAATTACAACTACAAGGGAAATGTCAGGGAAAGTATGAATCAAGTAGATGAGGCTACCAACAAGTTGGAAATACAAAGTAGCATCAACTAGTGGTGTGGAAAATTTCACTTCAAGCTTAACCCCAAACAAAAAAGGAGTTGGCGTAGGCTTACAATCAGTCATATAAAAATGTGACAAAAGATCAAGACCATACTTGTTTTGTGCAAGAGAGATATCATAAGAGGTTTGAGTGATCTCAATACTAAGAAAGTAGTGCAAGATACCCAAGTCAGTCATGGAAAATCTATCATGCAAAGCAATCTTGATAGTTGTAATGATGGATGAAGTGCTCCCAGTGACAATCAAGTCATCAACATAAGAGCCAAGAAGAGGAGAGCATCCTCCTATTGCAAGATGTGGACACTTGGATATGAGTAACATTTGGAGAACCCAATGGAGAGAAGAAAGGAGTCCATTTTGGCATACTAAGCTCATGGAGCTTGTTTGAGTCCATAGAGAGACTTCCTAAGTTGGAAAACTAATGAAGAATATTGAATAAATCCTTGTATCTACTCCATGTAAAAATTTTCATGTAGATCTCTGTGAAGAAATGCACTCTTCACATCCATCTTGATGTGCAACAAGCAACCATGAGCTATAGAAATAACAAGTACCAAGTGAATGGAGTTCATTTTGGCAATGGGGGCAAAGGTCTTTGTGTAGTCAATACCTGGCATTTGAGAGAAACCTTTGGCCACAATTCATGCTTTATATTTATCAATTGATACATCCACTACAAATTTGGTTAATAGATCCACTTACATTGAACCATTTTTCTTCCCTTAGGAAGTGGAACAAGATCTCATGTTTTATTCTGCATTAGAGTTGTACTCTTCCTCCATTGCAGAATCCCACTCAACAATAATAGAAGCTTCATGCAATGATTGTGGATTTGAACTTGTGGCTATGTGGATATGGGGAATGTCCTTATGTTGTGATTGAGTCCTTTGAGTATTTGAGGGATCCCTTGTAAGAGCACTTGCAAACTCAAGTGTTTGGTGAGCCAAACGAGGCATGGTAGGGGATGGAGGAGGAGATTTCAAACTCTACAAAGAGGAAGATGAAATCTCATGATCAACTTAACGAGTAAAGGAAGCTTGAGGAAAATCCTCTATCTCAGAATCCTCTAAATTAACTATCAAGGAAGGAAGAGTAAAGGATGAGCTAGGAGATATTTCCTCAAAATGCACACTACGCTCAATGAAGAGCTCAAGTGTTCTAGGATCCATTAGACGCTATCCTTTAACACCATCAGGGTAACCAAAAATGATATAAGGTTGAATTTGAGTTTCTAAGGCCTTGCACTTCTCTAAAGGAATATGTGCCAAAAACTCTAAAGTGGTGTACAATAGGTTTCTTACCACACCAGGCTTTGAAGGGAGTGATGCCCTTCAATGCCTTATGTGGAACTCTATTCTAGATGTGAGCAACATAATTGATAGCTTCTTCCCAATATGCAGGTGCAAGGGAGTGTGTGTGAATCATGCATCCAACCATCTCTTTCAGGGACCTATTTTTTCTCCAAACTACTCCATTTTCTTGTGGTGTGTAGGAAATAGTATGTTGAAGATCAATCCCTTCAAGAGTATAGAATTGGTCAAATAGATGGTTCACATATTCTTTGCCATTATAAATGTGGAGAATTTTGACACACTTTCTAGATTGCTTCTTAGAACGAACCTTACACTCTTGAAATCTATCAAAGAATTATCCTTTCTGTCAAATAAATTAGATCCATGTATATCTAAAATAGTCATCAATGAAGGTCAGAAACTAACGAGCCTTACTAAAAGATAATGTTGGAAAAGGACCCACCAATTCAAGGACCTCTAAAGCCCTCCAAGCCTTTTCTTTGTCAAAATTGTCCTCAAGATGTTTTCCCAAGGTACAACCTGAACAAAAACCATTAGAAAAATTGAATTGAGGAAGACCTATGACCATATCCTATTTGCTAAGTTGTTGAAGATAACAATAGTTGATATGGAAAACCTATTCATGCCATAGTTTTCTCATAGAATCTAAATGGGTGAGAAATGCAGTGGAATGTGTATCAGGTACAAAATAAGAGAAAGCATGCAAGCAAGACTCATGATCAGCCTTACCAATTGAAAGGAGTGAATTATCTTCAAGATTCATAATACTGATAGAATATGGAGTGAATTCAAATTTTCTAACATTCCAAGTGATCTGGTAGATGGAGAGAAGGTTGGATGATAGATCATACATACAGAGGAAATCCTCACATGTACCATTACCAACATCAATTGAACCTTTCCCAATTACATCCACTAGAGAATCATCCCCAATGAGAATCATCCAACAAAGAAAAAATTTCTTTAATAGAACCCATGTGATGTGATGTACTCGAGTCAAGAATCCACTATTGTGAAGAATCAACAATAGCAATAGGTGTAGTTGCTTTCCCTTTACTTGATTTGGAAGTAGTAGAGTATTATTGAGCATCAAAAGAAGGTATATTAATGTTGTTGTTTTTAAGAATATCTTTCAATTCATTGATCTGCTTCTTATGATAAGAATGTTCATCATGACTAGTTTCCTTACACTAGCTACAAGTTGGCCTTTCCTTCTTTTAATAATTAATTTTTGAAGAGGAGTTGGAGTCCACTTTTTTTGTAGAAGATGACTGTGCCTGATATTTTTTTGAATTCTTCTTGAACTAATTTTGTTTTTTCTAGTTTATCTTATTCTTTCTAGTCCTTTGGTTCACCAGCCAACAAGCTTGTGACTATAAAGGCTTAAGAAAACCCATGGAAAAAATATTTCCTTGTTCTTGCATCAATATTTTAGAAAAGGAAGCATAATAAGGTGTAGTGAATGTAGATCCCATTGTTAATCTATGAGTGTGAAAGCTAGAAACAAAAGTTGCATATTTAGGTCCAAGTTTGGTGAGAGTGTTATAAACAAGCTGAATATCTTTCTTCTCTAAGCCACATAATTTGTATTGTGCTCAAAGGTCATTGAACTTTGTTACATAATCCTAGATGTTGTCAAAATAATTTAGATCAAGACTCATTAGTTTGTTTTCAATTTGATAACTACAAACTTCATCAATTGACCCATATAGAGTTTTTAATTTTTCCCATGCATCATATGAATCTTTACATCCTTCAATTTGAAACATCATATCAAGAGAAATTAAGTTCTTTAGACAACCAAGAGCCTTTGTATGTTCAAGCATCCAAAGTAACTTTTCCTTATCATTTGTGGGTTCGATTACCTTCTTTTCAACATAAGGTGTATATCCTAGTTGCATTAAGGAATTCCATGCATTCTAATGGCATGTATTGTAGTTGTATGGCATTAGCAATGGAAAGTTAAATGTAACCAATGTGAAGGAAAAATATAGCACAAATACAAAAAAGAGATCCCCCCTCTTCACTCAGTCAAAGAACCCCCCAAAGAAAAAATATTTGGCACTTTATATTTAGTGCAGTTATAAATTTCTAGACTTCAATGCTTTTATAAAACCTCAAGAAATGAGAATATCTTGAAAGTAAAATTTTCATACAATACCATATGAAATAAATAAGATAAAAAATAATGCACTTTCAAAAAAGAATCAGCTTGATCTGAGATCATATGCAAAAGTTATGCAGCTTTGAAGTTCTTAAAACGAGAATTGTGTGATGTCCTCTCTGAGAATAAGCAATTTCCAAAAAAGTTGTGTGCTGAAATATGAAATTGTCTTCACTAATGTGTAGAGCACGAAAAATTATCCCAAATAAAAAAAATGCATTGAAATAGTAGGTCTAGGGCTTGAGTTATGAGCTTTCAAAGTTGGTCTTCAAAAACCAACCTATCAATGGAGAGGGGGTATGATTTTTAAAATATTTCCTTCTGCCAAATTTAGTGGAATTGCCATAAAAATTAGATTTCCTCCAAATGTAGACATGCTCTAGATATTTTATACCTCTGCCAAAGTTGGTGAACCTTCAACTAAAATTGGTTAATCACCAAATTTAGTGGCATCAACGGATTTAAAAACATCAATGGATTTGAATATATATATATATATATATATATATATATAAAACATAAAAAAATATTTTTAAAAATTAGAAATTTTATAAGGCCTGAAGGTTGAAGTATTTAATGGCTGCAAGTTTCCAAAACTTATAAGAGTTTGCATACCCCTGCAAAGGGGTTGGAGTAGCTTTGACCCTGCTCAACTGATATCCCAAACACAAACACTCAATCCAAAGGTATCAATATGCACCCGTAGCTATCAAGATACACAAACCCATAGCTGAAATAACACCCACAACAAGTGCCAATACATCCAACTATCCATACCTCTAAGGTATAAAAAACATAGTAAACTCATGCCATAAACATATACACCCATGAACTGCAATCATAAACTCCATGTGCAAAACTTGTCAAAGAATGGAATACGCATCCAAGAGCTCCCACTACATGGGTAATGGAAATATGAAAAAGATCAAGGTATACCAAGTCTACCAATAGCATCATATAGAAAGTGTAAACTAAATCATGTAGTGCCAAGGAATCATCCACAATGATATGAAAAACCTGTAAACCAATAACTTGTAAGAACAACTCTCACCACAAGTCTCTATAGCTCTCCCAAGTTCTCCACACCCAACAAAGGAAAAAGATAAAAGGAACCTTCATGTGATCACCCAAGAACATAAGTGAAAAAACATGACCACAATCTAGTGATCACAATAGCTCCAAACAAACCTCAAACCAATGTAATGTGAAACCAAACATCTAGGAAGATAACCAAGACCAAAGAGAGAAACTCTACACATCATATACTTGTAGAAAAATCTCTTGCATACACCTCTAAATGCCAACTGTGCCAAGTATGATCTCCTCCACAACACCCCAAAAGAAAAGCCATGACAACACCCAACCGTTCAATCACCAAGATCAAACATAATATATATATCATGTAATCAACATGGATGTAAACCTCTCATAACCAAAGAAGATCAAACTAAATCCATTCCCAATTAAGGAAATAAGCCCAAAACATCTCCTAAACTCAACATCAATGAATGCAATCACAATGCATAAGGAGATAGAAATTCCAACACTCCTCAAATGAACCCTCCAAAACCATAGATTCATAGCTCAAGATTCATATGCATGAGAAGATAAAACATAAAACATAAAGCACCTAAAATTAACAATGAGCAATACCTCTCAAGTGAAACCACCGAGAAGACCAAGAGTGGGGAATGGGAATGCTCCTCCAAGATATCCAAGTCATCATGACTCGTCCAAGAACACTCTCCTCATAGTTCCATGTTGAACTCGCGTCCAACCAAGGTGTAGGCTCCTCAGACTTCCTGTTGAAATCTCATCAAGAGTAACCATCTCAATACATGTCTCTAACCATAAGAGAACTCAAGCCTCTCCTATGTCTCCAAGTATCCATGAGTACCTGTAACCAAGCAATCCATGCCAAACTCCAAATGCAACATAGCACCATCATGAAGTAATCAAGAAAATGATCAATGTACCCAATACCAAGAGAACCATACACAATCAATGTCAAAGCTCCAACTGCAAAATCATGAACCTATCATGAAAATATGATCTAACCATCTCCTCCTAAGAGATCACATGCACCAAACATACATCCTGGTCTCAAGAGAACATGTAATATGCCAAACTCTAATATAGAATCAAGAGTTTACCATGACATAATACAAAACACTCTAAACCAACAAACCATATCTCCAATCACATGAAGATAACCATACCCTGTCAATAAAACCAAAGATGCCAATGAACCCTCACCACATTGAAGTAGAATCCAAGAGTCCATCCATGACACCAAAAATCACTGTAAAAGACCATCCTCCATCAAATGGTGAATCCACATCACTACCAACAACTCCCACTAAACTATGATACCAAGTCACACATGGAATTGTGACAACCATACTCTCCATGAAGACCATTCAGGTCTACACACACAATTGAAATGTCAGTAACATAACAAGTAGATCCAAAATATCCAAGCCAAGAGATACCTACAACCGCCAACAAACCATCATAAACATATCCATCACCACCAATCCATCACTATCAACAGATCCCACTAAAAAGTGTAATCAAGCTATCCATGACATCATGATAACAATATCCTCATGAAGATACAACCAAAAGTCCCTCACACAATCAAAGAACTCAAATGTAACAAGAGCTCCCAAAAGGAAAAGTAAAACCATGATCCTCATACCAAGAAGATACACCACCAAAATAATAATCAGGAACCAATCCAACACCACCAACAATGCACCTACATAAACCATCATGACATGCCAAAGTCTCTAATGCACAAGCAACATCCATGATACCATGATCACCACCAAAATGTATCAACAACTCAACCCAAACCATGTCCACATATCTACATAATCATAGTCAATTGCATAGGTCTCATATCATGACTGTACCTGGTAATACCATCTCACCTCCTCAACATGACAACAAAACCAAAAAACCAAGTGACTAAACCAAGCCACCAAAACTGAACATGCATCAACATTGAAATATCAATGGGAAAAGATAACCCATATCCAAGTCATAAATGCAACATATAAGTATATATTTCCTACAACATTGCACAACTTGTAGATACAACAATGCAACATACAAATCCAACCGAATACTGATAACCATGTCAAATGAGGGAAATCTAAGATGTACAACTGAGCATACAATGAATCCAACATCAAATCTCCAAGATATGATCATCCATAAACTCATAGTATCACCATAGTCAAAGTAACCCATAAACATCTCAGATAAGGAAAATAGAAAATAAACCATGCCAAAATAACTCCAAACTTGATCCACTGTGTAGTGCTCTAAACAAGCTTTTCATCGACTATTTGAAGTCCAAAATCCAACTTCGTATGCACTCAATATCACCTCTCAAACCTCAAAATAAACACATGACTTCCAGCTAGTAAAACACTATCAAAAATATAAAATTTCAAAAAATCACTATCACCACAGTGTAGATCACTGAGTCAGCTTTCCAACGAGTCCAAGAAGTCAAAAATTAGAGCACCCAGGCAAAAATTATGCCCCTCGGAAGAAAAAATCTAGTTTGCTCCTGAGGCAAAAATAAATTTAGCCACCCTTGGTGGCTGGGCAGCGTCGCTCAGCTGGTGGCGGACCCAAAATAAGAATTAAATATGATTAAATATTTTACATTGAAAATTCCATTAGGTCCCTTTATTAAAGTCACTGGCGGTATAAAATATCGAATGGCAAATATATTAAAAGTTTAAATTTAAAAAATTTAAAAAACAATTTTAAAAATTGCTTAAACTGGCGGAAATGGTGTATGGAGGGCCCATACGACAGGATGTCGACAATACCTTTCCAAACAGGCACCTACCAGTACCTACCGACATGGGACTATCAACCCTTGTATGGCAGTTGACTAGTGGGAGGGGGGGTCCGACCCCCCTGAGAAGTTTTTTTTTTTTTCAATTAAATCTATTCGACCCTCTTTTGATTTTTTTGATTTTTTATTTATTTTCTTTTGCAAGGAAATTTTTACCGACAAATGAAATATATATATATATTCCGAGAAATAAAAAGACGTATGTATAGCTAAACAAGGGTATGGGCAAAAAAAATTTGCAATTTTTCATAGTAACAGAAATAGGTCAAACTATATATCAATTTTCGTCTCTCAGCCAAACTAGATCCAATTATGAGGTCTATTTTGTTCCAGGAGATCTTCTATAAATTTTCCCCCACAAAAACCTCATTTGAATACATAGCAAAAAACCCTTTTCGCCCAAAATTTTTCACCCCAAATCCACAAACAACCCATAAAAACAACAAACCCAAAACCCTTAGATCTAGAACAAACAACCTGCAAAACCCTCATATCTTGCCATGCCTTTCATTCTCTCATGCAATGTATAAATTCAAACTTAAACAATATTTTTCTCAACCAAGGGTTATATGACCACAACCATGGCTCTAATACCACTTGTTGGTTTTGTGTGAGCTTGCTTCTATAAAAGCAACCACAAAGGTAGTTGTTTAGAGATGGTAAGTTTGCATGTTAGCTCTGGTTAGCATTTTTGAGGGTTTGAAGCATGGCATGGGATGTGTGGTTGCATGCTTGTTCACATGGATTGCTTGGAGAGGGCTTGTTGCTTCAATGGTGTTCATGGAGACTCTGAAGATGTATTGTAATCTTTATTGTTGAATAATACATGAGAGATGGATGCTTTTGGAGGCTAGGTTTTTCCCTCTTGAGGGTTTTCCCAAGGTATATATTGTGTCATATTTTCATGGGTATGTTGTCTATTCTCTTGCATGTGGATTCTAAATACTTAGTTGCATAGATTTCTCTTTTGGGTTATGAGGAAATTGTCTTTAATGGCTGCAAGTTTCCAATAATAAGGGTTGTGGCCTTGTAAGGGGCACAAAGCCTAAAGGTACCATAGGTACCTTTGGGTACTGTGTGGTAACCTTCTGCAGGCCTGGGCAAGTACAACCTACGTAGGGGTTGCAATTTTTTTGTTTGTTTTAAATGTTTTAAATAATTTATAAAAATAATTTTGCATGATTTTTTTTTTTTCAAATTTTTCTTTTTAAAACAAAAAAACTTGCATAATTTTTTTTAAACTGTTACATCCATGGGGCCATATGACTCCCTGGAGATTTTTTTTTCCTCACCTATCAATTTTGTCCAAAATTGAAATTTTGACATTCAATTTTATGATTTTCAGGCCTTCTGAGCACGATGGAAAGGTTGGATTTGACCCAAAATGCTTTGAAATAGCAATTCCTTGTTGGATCTAGCAATGAATCTCCCACTTTAAACCCTTACATATTTGGCCTTTGTTGTCTACTAGAGACAAAATAAAAGGAATATATGACTTTCCTAGCTACTCTAGACTCAATGGTGAGCTCAAAATTTCTCTAGGAAGCTTCAAAAAACTTGCAACTAGCAAGTCAATGGTTGACCCCCCCAAAAAAACTAGTATTTTCTCCACACTTTTATTATTCTCCAAATCATCCAAGCATGCAAGAGAAGAGCATACTCATGTGTTTTGAAAATATTAGCTCTACACTCCCATATTTTCTAAAATATTGTTAACCTACAACTCACAATTGCTCTAATACCATGTATTATTTGGCTAAATAGCCTACCCAAGATGCAAATGAATGAAGGAAAGAAAATACAAAAACAAGAGATGAGCAAGAATAAAGTGTATTCTACTCAAGAGAATGTAAAGCCTCAATGAACTTGAGAATTGAGATTAGAAAGGAAATGCCTTGGTTATATAGGCCAAGGGAGAGATAAGATGTAACAAGATTATGACAAGTGTTGTCATCCTATGAGGTGTGATATCTCAAGGTCATTAAAGTTCAACAACCTTATCTAGGCTATGTAAACTTAATCTAGTGTGAAGAGGACCTAAGTCAATAACTAGCTAGGAAATGAACCAGTTAGATAAAGTACCTCTTTTATACTAAGACCTAATATGAAAAATGAAAGATCCCGACAATGTACAAACTAAAAAAATAGTTTGCACACAGATGTGGTAAGTGTAGAGGACTATGTACTTGCCCAAAAAAATTAGTTCCAACCACTGTAGGAGGACATAGGAGCCCTATGGCATATGGGTCCTTGTATGGGTATCTTGCTCAACTTTTCCAATCCTCTAATGTTAGATCTGAGGTCTCAGTTTCCACTTGCAGAGTTGTTGGATCACTATTGGATAATTATGTAAGCGAGTTTCAATGAGTTGACAAGATGTAGAGCTTCAAATGCAACAATGAACAATTTGTATTCAAGCTTCCTTCAATCCTTTCTAAACTTGAAATTTGCACATTCACAAAGAGAAGAAATGTTGTGTCATTTAGGGGCTTGCCTTAGTCAAACCCCATGTTAGTGTTTCCACTTCCACAATGGCAATGTCAATGATAAATGGATAAATGATAGGAAGGAATAATGAAATCACAAAGTGTTGCAACTCACCAACCTTCAATGGCTTCCTTGAAGGATTGAAGTCATGCACATCACTTCAAGGTCTTGGATCTTTCCTACTTGATTGCTTGAATTTCTTGGAGATCTACAACAAGGTTTAGCCTTCACAAATAATAATAACATAAAAAAATATAAACTCACATAAGATTTGAACTGATGTTAGGATCTTGAATTGCTACAATAAAGCTCTGAAATGTTGCTCTTGACTTGCTTGATCATTCTCTTGATAATAATAATTTCTCATAAATTCTCTTTAGTGCTTGTTCTTAGGTTTAAAATGATACAATAACAAGGAATTTATAGGCATTTCTCTAATTTCCCAAAAAATAAATTTTGATAGCCGACATTTACAATTTGAATTTTGAATGTTACAATGTTGACATTGACATATCCAAAATTGGTCCTCAAAAAAATAGGGGGACCCATATTCCCTAGGGAAAATGGGTTCTAGCCCTATTTTCAATGAAATTAAGTCTTGAGGGAAAAATAATAACTGGATGAATTTGTTCAATACTTGCAATTTCTCAAAAAGTGGTACAAATGAGCTATAGAATGCATAATTTAGAAAATTAAGGACCTTAGGCTCAATAGTTTAGGGGGGACAAAAGATAGGGTTAAATTTTCAAGGGTGAAAATTTACGATGTTGCACTATGTAAATCAATCATCATCTATGTTGATATTCTTTGTAGAAGTATCAAATTCACATTAGTCTAGTTATCACCATACATCCATGGTCCATGTTCCTAAATCACATATGGTACCTAATCCACCTTATCAACATCTATCACACATAAACATTGGCTTAGAGATCTTTGAGGATCTTTTGGAGGCATCATTTTAGTCTTTGGATCATGTGTAATATTTTCTACATTGATCTTACTTCCTACATATTCCTATATGGAATGGGAAGACATCTTGCACATGTTTGTGGTGTTGTTTCTTCCCAAGGGGAGAAAATTTTGTTCAGTGATTGTGGATTATATTTAAAATCCAATTTCAAGAACCTACTAGCACTACAAGAATCATTTTGAGGGGAGGTTGCATGGTTTCTCTTCTCCTATCAGTTTTGGGAGGAAACATTTCCTCACATGGAGTTCATTACTTCATATTTTCTGGGGGTGTCACATAGGCTTTCTCTTTGTTCTCTCCTATGGGGGGAACATCCATTGTACATTGTGTTATAAGTAGTCCTTGGGGGGTCATGATGAGTTCATCTATCACTTATCTTGTTTACTTGTACATTTCATTATATTTCATTACATTTCCATCATTTCTCTTTTGGAGAGTTTATTTCCCATTGGGTTTTCTCCTTTACTCCATTTTTATGAGAAATTTGTACATGAGTACCTAACATGGTTTAGTATTTGGGACTCATTATTCATGCATATATTATACTATAAGTTGCACTTAAGGGGGATGTTAGTGTAAATAACTTATCTTTATCCATCTAGTTAGGATATCACTTTTCTACGATTGGCCTATCCACACTCATAGCTTAAGTTTACTTATGAATTTTAGGAATTTGTCTCACTTCATATCATTGAGACATGTGTACTCATCAATTGAGACAATTATTGCATGCATACTTGCTAGTTTCTCACACACTTGTCAAGTGAGCTCATAAGTGTTGCACATTTGGATGGTTAGTCAATTTTTCAATCCTACCTTCCTACCTCATCTACCTTTCCTATATGCAAGGTTGATCGTTGTATATTTATAACATTCATTTTATATTGATAGAAATACTATTGTGCTCATATTTTCACTTGTGGAAGGTTATCAATTTGAACTCTTTGATCTTGGCATTCTCCAACACATTTTTATCTTGTAAATGAATAATGAAATTAAAAATGTAAGTCTTCTCCTTTTTATCCCTTTTATCATTTTCCCATTTATTTTTCCTTTTTTATTTTATTTTCCTTTTTCTAATTTTCCCCTCAAAATTTGGTATTTAAAAAATAATCTAAAATAATTAAGTCATTTTATCATTTCCAAAAATTATGAATAATTTAATTTACTTTCCCAAGTAATGAATTATTTATCATTCCCAATTTAGATAATGATTAAATAATTCCAATTCGATTTCCCCCCAATCAATTATATAACTTCAAATTATAATTAAACAAATTTTAATATTATGAATATAATTTTCAATAAATTTAACTAACACTTTCCCATTTTTCCCCCAATCTCTCAATTTTATCAATGCACCAAATATCATTAAAACATAATTATTTAACCTTAAAAATAATTGAATGCAAATAGAGAAATAAAAAGTCACCATTGCAATCCCATATTTACAAGTTTTCCACAACACATATATTCTTAAATTGCCTCTTATTTGGATTCGAGCCATAAGGTTAATCAAGACTCATATTGTGATCATGCTAAATGTAATAGAGGTTTCCAAACACACTAATCCAAAGTGATATCTCTAATATAATCACCATTGTATAAATAACCTAAACCTATATACTTTGAGAAATGACCTAAATGTGTATGTATAGGTAGGGAAATAACCCAAACCTGCATACTCATGTGGGGAAATAACCTTGTACCTAAACACTTAAGTCACACATCAAACATACCTGCACCATACATAATTGTCAAAGTAATGCATAATCACCAAATGGATTACAATGCCACATAGATAATATAATCATCATATCTAGAATAAATCAATATCAATACACATGATCCAATCATGGAAATGTGATAATAAATAATCATCTACAATTTCACCACAATAATAATAACATCCATCTATGTAAATATATACATATCTATAAAGTTAAAATATGGGTTATGAAGATTATCATAATAATCACATCAATAATCTAAATATCATTTTTTTTTTTGAAAAAACACTTTGATAATCTAGTCATGTATAAATCATAACATTTGCATCATATAATTTAGAACATAATCTCAAATTCAACCATGGCATCTATTCATGAGTGATCTCACACCTTCAATGCATACACATAAAAATTCACAAAATATAATTTACAACATAATCTCAAATTCAACCATGGCATCTATTCATGAGTGATCTCACACCTTCAATGCATAAACATAAAAATTCACAAAATATATGAAGTCCCTACAAGAGCCTTGTTGCAACACCATGCATGCATCATAGCATAGATATAATACTAACAACTAACATGAAGAGGGATAGCAAACCATCTCTAAACATTTAGTTGTTCTAGATACAAGACACAAAGTGCATACAATAACTCATTTGGAAAACATGCCAATCAATCCATAAAATATCTCAAGATGAAATCAAATAATCATGTCTCCTAAAAATCATCTATGACTATGATGTAGAGGGAAAATATCCCACACTCACAATCTCACCATAACAAATAAATCAACTTAGATAATGCTTGACAATGTCATAAAAATCTACAAGAAAGCATTTCAATTCCTCATTCAAACTTAATATATCAGAAATTGCATTCATTTTCAGCCAAGAGGGCTAATGAAATTCTTTACAAAACTTATTAAAATAAGATATGAGATAGCAGCAAACACAAAAATATCTCCTCAAACTATCTTCTTTCTCATAACTCTAGTTCCTATCACCTACAACTTTCATCTAGAAACCTCAACTACAATAAACCATGATTAACCAAAATGATTGCTGCTGCAAAAACATCCTCAAACCTGCAATAAACCTTTAATAACAATTTCCACAACCATCCTAAGAAAATAACTACACCCTCAACAACAACCTTCCAATTCTAGCCAAGAATGGATACCAAAACATAACCCAAATTGCTTGCAATCTTCAAAAACAAGCTCCAAAAGATTCTCCAACAAAAATCCATGACCAATTTGGGAAAACACCTCCAAACATTTATGCCAAAAACCTTCAATAAAATAAAAAATGCTTTCCTAAACCCACTCCCACCAAAATTTCCAAAATCAATCAACAACTTGAACTCCCACTCCATTCAACAAGACCCCGCAATAGAAAAAAGAAAACAACTCAATCTTGGGTGCCCATTTTATTTTTCTGGCATTTAGGAAAGAATAAATGAGTTATGGAAAGTTGTAACTCTCATATATTACGCCCAAGAAGATATTTTTTATTTTTATTTTTCAAGATTTGCCTCCTAAACTATCTCCTACATCAAGATTTTGCAATAATTTAATAAGGCCAGCTATTTATTACATTATTTTGGCCAATAAATTATAATTATTCTCCAAAAAAAAATCACCAATCCTTAGGAAATTAAAAATTAAAATACTTCTATTTTGGTTGATGCAAGATTTCCAATCGACCATGGATGCTCCTTCATCAGACACCCATGGTAGAAATTTTGTGAGCATTGGCTCACAAAATGGATTTGAGTAGTAGAACTACTCTTTCAAGTTTTCACAACTTGCAGTGAACTCCATCACTAATATAGATAGAAGAATTTCTTCCTGCGCCTCTTCCAGTACTTAGCTAGGAAATTTTGTCCTTATCCACCAAGTGTTTACTCTACTCTTGCTTCCACTCGTGGAATTATATCCACCATGAACCATTCTCCTTCACAACATATCTTCTTCCCTTCTTTCCTTCTTCATGGGATCCAACCCACCACAAATCAACCAGCTCCACTAGATCTCTCTTGTATCTTCCCCTATAGCTACCTACAAGTATACATTTGTATACCACTTTACATCTTCACAATCCTTTTTATTTTTTAACTCTTTTCTCATCTCACAATGCAAATCCTTTATAAATTCAACATTACAAAACTCATAAAATTCAGATTCTACCTTAACGACTTCTTTTGTCACAACATCTTCTTTATCACTACTAAATGTGGCATTAGGAAAATTCACCGCCAGCAATTCACCGTCAAAAAATTCACCACCAACAATTCACCACTATGCAAAATTCATCGCATAAAAATTTTGAGATTAATTTTCCATGGTGGTGAATTGTTGGTGATGAATTTTCCTTGAGGTGAATTTGTCATGGCAGTGAATTTTCCCATAGTGAATTGTTGGCAGTGATTTTTTTGATGGTGAATTGTTGGTAGTGAATTTGCTTGATACCATTGAATGGTACTATCTTTGTTATTGCACAAAACAACTTCCCTATTTCCACAATCACTTCCTCAAGAAACTCTTGGCATTCACCAAGTTCCTCGTAGAACACTAGATCCTCATACATCACTGCATACTTTTTTTTAACTATAACATCCTCAACTACTGCAACTCTACTCACAACAACCTCCTCAATCCTCACTTCTAGAACTCCTCCATCTTCATCCAATGCTACAAAAAATTTCTCTTCTTCCCATTTCTCATTTTCTTCCATGCTCTCACCCAATCATACCACCGCAACATCATTTTCCTCTTGGATTGCTGCGCTTTCTTTTGGCTTCTCATCCTTTGCTATAATCTCACCATGTTCCTTCATGCTATCCTCAAAGAATACTTCTACAATATTTTGTCCTTCTTTTTCACCTACATATACAAATACGACAAACTTATTTCCTTTCTTCTTTGGCCACAAATCCTCAAGTTCTTCACATCTAAACTACCTCACGTTCAGTGATTTGTTTACATGCAAATCACACACATGACCACATGTCCTAGTGCAAACTGCCTCCAATTGGTACTTATGCCTGCACACTCAAGAACACTAGCTTTGATGCCATTGATGTAGAGGGAAAATAGCCCACACTCAAAATATCACCACAATAAATAAATAAACTCATAACATGCTTGGAAATGTCATAAAAATTTGCAAGAAAAGATTTCAATTCTTCATTCAAACTTAATATATTAGAAATTACATTTATTTGTAGCCAAGAGGGTTGATTAAATTCATTACAAAACTTATTAAAATCATATATGAGATAGCAGAAAGCACAAAAATATCTCCTTTGAACTATCTTCTTTCTCATAACTCTAGCTCCTATCACTTGCAACCTTCATCTAGAAACCTCTGCTGCAATAAACCATGATCCACCAAAAAAAATTCTTTTGCAAAAACATGCTCAAACCTACAATAAACCTTCAATAACAATTTCCACAACCATCCCAAAAAATAGCTATGCTTGCAACAACAACCTTCCAATTCTTAGCCAAGAATGGCTACCAAAACATACCCCAAATTTCTTGCAATCTTCAAAAACAAGCTCCAAAATATTCTCCAACAAAAATCCACAACCAAGTTGGGAAAACACCTCCAAAAATACATGCCAAAAACCTTCAATAATATTAAAAATGCTTTCTTCAACCCATTCAAACCAAAATTGCCAAAATCGATTGACAACTTGGACTCCCATTCCACTCAACATGACTCTAAAATAGAAAAAAACAAATAACTCAATCTTGGGTGCCCATTTTTTATTTTCTAACATTTAGGAAAGAATAAATGAGTTATGGAAAGTTGTAACTCCCAAATGTCATGCTTAAGAAGGTGTTTTTTTTATTTTTCAATATTTTCCTCCTAAACTATCTCCCACATCAAGATTTTGCAAAAATTTAATAAGGCCAATTATTTATTACATTATTTTGGCCAATAAATTGTAATTTATTCTCCAACTAAAAAATCATCAAACCTTAGGAAATTAAAAATTAAAATACTTCCTTTTTGGTTGATGCAAGATTGTAAATCAACTGTGGATGCTTGCATCAGACTAGAATGATAGAGGACATAAAATGCATAATAAAAATCATTAAAAAATTATTATAAAAATAGTGAAGCCGAAAAATCAATAAATGCTTAGCACAACATACAACAACATAACCAATGCATCCCATAAATACACAGTCATAAAAATAATACAAATAACATACATCTCAAGCCATACAATAGTTTGGGGATTACATTATTTCTTAAATGAAATCACTCACGGTCCACACACACTCAACAATGATACTAGTAGTTCTAGAGAATAAAGTAGGACCAAGAAGATAAACTACCATTTGTAATTAAAATCAATCCAATACCACTAATGTATCCATACAACAACCATTCCATGCTAAATATTTGAGTGTACAAGTAACCTCCATGATACCAAGATCACCACCAATAAACCATCACTATCAAAATATTTCATTGATTCAAGTAACCAAGCTATCCATGACATAATGATAAACAGCCATGCTATTGGTCCCAATAAATAACAATCCAAACATTCTATTCATCCATCCTCTCATGCCAATGTGACATAATAATGCACAATAACCATAAATAAGGCTAAATAACAAAGTAAGTAATAACACTTAGAAAATCTATGGATATAGATAGTATACATGTGAGTCACTAATTTAAACTATGGATAAGGAAAGTTCACTAAATTACACAGCTGGTAGATCCCAAACAATGAAACATGCAAACTTATCATCACATCAGTAACTTACGAATTGGTATAGCAAAAAGGATAAGCTATAAACCACTCATGACACAAACACCATATCAACTCCAAATATGATTTACCAAAAAAATCCATAAATAAGTAACCATAGTCAAAGAATCCAAAAATAAACTAGGAGATAAGAACAACCTCCTAACACTTAACACTTCTCCATCTATCAACCACATAAATTATCATGTTATCCCAACACTCCAATATACATTAATATCTATGAAACCATAATCATCACAATCATTGTATCTACACTCAACTCTCATTGAATCGAGAATACAAGTTTCATGTGTGTATCAACCATGTTCTCAAACTAGAAGACAACTTGTATACCTATCTCCATCAAATTCAACACTGTTAAAACACTTATAAACTTGTATCAAGAAACAAGAAATATTATAAATTAGTGTGCCATAATATTTGTCACATAAAAACATGAAATATAATTTTTCACTCACAAGTTCATCTAAATGATCACATAATCACACCCCATATCTTAATCTCCTATAAGTTCTCAAATATGTACAAAAATATTTTTACTCATCCAAGTGAAAAATAACTGATCCTTTGTATAGTATGGTATAATTTATCTCCATCACCTATTCAAAATATGAATTTTGATTATTTATGTGAAGTGTATCACATGTTAATCAGTTAAAATAAATGTAATCTTCAAGCACCAAATTATAAAAAAAAAAAAAAAATTAATGATTAAACATATGTGACTATGCATTTCTCAAAGAGAGTTTCTTGACATGCCTATAAGAAGTTTAATTATTGATATCATATGTGAAAGTTATGCTTCTAAAAAATATATAAATTCTCCCTTTATGGCACCTAAATTTTAAATTGGTTGCTAGATGGTGGCTCTTTGGTGGCACTACTGATGGTTGGCTAGTGGTAGTGGTCTACAAGTGGTTGGGACTAGTGGCACCC
>VDFB02378309.1:47733-84149 GCA_007258455.2 Sequoia sempervirens
GGTGAATAGAACTTCCATTGCATAATGATCCAAAACATGAAAATCTGGATACAACAACTTTGAACACCTCTAATCAATATATCTGAGCCACACAAGTAGATCTTCAACATAGAATAAATGTTGAGAAAAGTCGAAACATTACTCAATTACACAAAACATCTCTCCAACACACTATTTTCTCTTTTCTTCAAAATTTCTCAAAAGAACTTGGAAACCAAGCAACACAAACACATTCTCATCACCTACAACACTTCCTCATTGCAACGAAACCAACTGCGACATAGAAACTCAACCATATAAATGCGTATCAAAGCAACACTAGAGGTTGACATTGGTAACACTTACTAATGACAACATAACAAGACTAATCAAGGCATCATCACAACCTTTCAATCATCAATAGACTTCCAAAAATCACCAACAGTATGAACTAGTTGATGTTAATGACAACACAAACATAAGCCTATTGATATTAATGACAACACCAACTACTCATACTTGCAACAATCTACCCCTTTGTCATTGATGGCAACACATGATGTAAAAAATTACCAACAATAAATACAACAACTCTAATCACCAACACACTGATCCATACCAAATATTTTCTCTTTTCCACTTTTACTCTCTCTCCCTCTTAGCTTACTATTCTCCTTTTTCACATTATTCTTTCTCTCCCTTTGACATCAGTGGAAAAGGATGACACATCTCTCTCTCTCCCTTTGACATTAATCATACTTGTACCTTCTCATAATTTCTTTGCAACACCTTTTACTTTTATTGCTTTACATACTTCCCCTAAGGAGCACACAAAAAACTGTTCCAACTAGCAATTGTTGCACATATCCTTTGAAATAGCTAACAAAGGAAAACACCAACCTACACTAGTACTTATTCCCCCTAACTGCAACAACCAACAATTCCACTGCCTACTCCCCTTGAGAGGTAGATACCAACATCAGTCCAAAGAAAAGAATGAATATTGAGATCCATAGGACTGATGCATATCCTTATGCATCTAGTTTAAAGAAGGGGGGGTAATAACTCCTAACTTCTCCTAGAGATACTCTAAAGCATGCTTAGGAAGAGCCTTAGTAAATATATCAACAACTTGATCCATTGTAGGCACATACTCTAGCTTCACCTTATTCTCTACAACCTTCTCTCTAAAAAAGTGATACCAAATTTAGATATGTTTGTAATTGAGTGCATTACCGGATTCTTTGAAATGTTAATAGAACTTGTTGATGAGTCCAGTTTATGACTTAATTTTGATAGAGTTTATTATCTATTTTCTATAGTTTTGATGGACTTTGATACTTGGATGTTGACCGTTTTATGATATTTCCTCAAAACCATAGACATTGGGCATAAGCTATTTTTATAACCTTTAAATGATATTGACATGCTATATAAACTATCTATGTTAATTTTAAATGTGGATTAATCAATGTTACTTTAAGATAGTTACAGATATGCAATTGTTGTGCGTACTAATATTGTTATGCAGAGATAATTAGAAGCCTACAAAATTGAGGAAGATTCTACTAGCTGGTCACTCGCCAGCAAATTCAACAAGGTGATCATTCAAAGGTAAAGTGGAGGGAAGACTCTCAATGGAGGGAGATTCCTAGTTTGAATCAAAGCTTTATAACTTCCTTGTAACTGGTCTTAATTGTTTGTTGAGTGAATATAGGAGTTACTGTTGTGTTAGATCTGCATTAAGGAAAAAATGCTTGACTAGATTCCACACATGCATAACCTCCTCTCCACTTTTCATGGTTTGCCTAAAGTGACATCCTCCTAATCTGTCAGAGTTGACTGCCTTGCTAGGTAGTTAGTAGTTTTATTCTTATAAATAAGACTCAAATACTCCTTCTCAGAAGGTTGATTTATCTGATTATGTACTCACATTATTATTTTTTTAGTAATGTAGTTATGTTGCTCATTTGTACTCATGTTTTCCAATGAATAAAATGAAGTTCTAAGTTTGTGCATCTGATTTTACATTTTCCTTAAGGGATACTCATCCAAGGGGGGCCACTTGGTGAGCATTCCATCCTTTAGTTTAGGTATTATTTTCTGTTAAGTAATTAGTTAAAATTTGGTAGTTTGTTCCTGTAGCCACTAGAATTCCATTTTGTGACTGTTCCTGTAGCCAAAGCAGACAAAGTAGTTTCCTATTTGTTTGCTCAAATTTTCATTTATGCCATGCACTTCAACTTAGTATAGTTGTTGGTTGATGTTCAACAATTATGTTATTTCTTTCCAAGCAATTTACTTTCAATATTATGTATTTCTTAGTTGTAGAATGAATGTGGCTACTTTGGAATTCCTGGTGCACATACTGTGTTGACCCATTTCAAGTTTACATCCTTGGGTTGAAAAGTTAAATGCATCTTCATAGTGATTAAGACAGTTATTCAAATTAGATGTCAATCTCTGAATCACAACTTTATGGGCTTAGTTGTGAGATCATTGTAGGAGGCCAACATTTTTATTTTCATAGAAGATAGAAATTGGTTCATCATATACCACTTTGATATCCTCCAAGGTTTGCCTCATCTACAACACATATGTGCAACAAGATGTTGCTGCAATGTATTCTACCTCTGCAGTAGATAAGGAAATTGATTTTTGTTTCTTTCTTAGACAAAAAACCAATCTAGATCCAAGAAAGAATGCACCACCACATGCACTTTTCCTATCATCAACACATCTTTCCCAATCTACATCTATATAAGCACTCAGAGAAAAAATATTACCCTTTGTATACCACAAGCTATGTTTCAGAGTGCCCTTCAAGTATCTAAATATTCTCTTCACTACAACATGTGACTCTAGGATCTCCTTGAAATCTAGCCACAAGACAAACTGCATGCATGATATCTAGTCTAGAAGTAGTTAGGTATAGAAGTCCTCCAATCATTGATCTATACTTGCTCTGATCAACCTTAGGAGAATCATCATTCTTGCTTAGCTTGTAGCCAGTAACCATAGGAGTACATATTGGCTTAGATTCTTCCATTCCAAACTTCTTTAGCATTTCCTTGACATATTTTGATTATGAAATGAATATACCTTTTTTTGTCTGATTGATTTGTAGTCCAAGGAAGAAATTCATTTCTTCAAACATTGACATTTCAAACTCATTCGACATCTCTTCTGTAAATCTATTGCACATAACTTCATTTCATCCAAAGATTATATCATCAACATACACAACCACAATCAAGATTTGATCTTTTTCAATTTTGAAATACAAATTACTATTTGTGGTACTTTTAATGAATCCTTGTTGTATTAAGTACCTGTCTAATCTTGCATGCCAAGCTCTTGGAGCTTGCTTTAGTCCATAAAGTGATTTCTTCAATTTGTAGACCATATTCGATTTGTTTGATAACTAAAACCCTTTTGGTTTTCAATGTATACATCTTCTTCCAACTCACCATTCAAGAAAGTAGAATTCACATCCATTTGATAGACTTTAAAATCCTTGTGTTGCAAAATCCAAAAAAATTCTAATTGCTTCCATTCTTGCCATCAAGGCAAATGTCTCTTCAAAATCTATTCCTTCTACTTGTGAGTACCCTTTACACACAAGGCTTGCCTTATTTCTCACTACTTATTCATTCTCATTCAATTTTTTTCAAAATACCCACTTAGATCCAATAACATTCTTGGTTTTTGGTCTTGGGACAAGTTCGCAATTTTGACTTTTCTCAATATATGTTAATTATTCTTCCATAACCTTGATCCTTTATTCATCTTTGCATACTTCAATCATTTTTTTAGGTTAAAACTTAGAAAGTAAATATAGATTTAATTGTTCTTTTGTCATTGCAACTTTTTTTCTTGTCAACACACCTTTGCTTTTGTCACCAATGATCTGATATTTAGAATGATTATTCTACACATACTTAGGAGTCTTAGGGATCCTTTCTGGAGCTCCTTCCTCTAAAAAATTTGCACTTGTTTCTCCTTACCTTCATTTTTGTCATTTTCCTTGCAAGAGGACTCATTTGATTCATACACATCTATCACCACATAATTCTTATGTAGGTCTTCATCTACCTTGACACTTGCACTCTCAACAATATTTTTCATCCTCTTGTTATAGCATTACTAAGCTTTTCTTTTAGTAGAATATCCAAGGAAGATACCTTCATTAGATCTTATATCAAACTTTCCTAAGTTCTCTTTATCTCTTTTGATATAACCTTTGCTTCCAAACACTCTGAAATATTTGACAATAAGAATCCTTCTATACCATATTTTGTAGGGATTCTTTGAACTGTTTTCTCTTTCTTAAACTCTATTAAGTATATGGATTGCAGTATGAATTGCTTCTCTCCAATATACTTTCGGTAGGTTTGCTTCTTTCATCATTATTCTTGTAGATTCCTGAACAAACCTATTCATTTTTTCAACCACTCCATTCTGATGAGGAGTCCTAGGGGTAGATAAATGCCTCTTTATTCCATGATTCTCACAAAATCTATTAAACTCATTGGAGGTGGATTTTCCACCTCTATCAGATCTCAAACATTTAATTTTCATATCCATTTCATTTTCAACCATAAGTTTGAATGCTTTAAACTTATTTAGAGATTCTAATTTTTCTTTGAGAAAAGTAACCCATGTCATTCTAGAGTAATCATCAATTGATAGAATGAAATTCCTATCACCTTGAAAACTTCTTACTCTGATAGGACCACAAAGATCTATATGCACCAATTCCAACAGTCCAACAATAGATTGTTCTTTGAATTTAAAACTTTTTGCTTGCTTCCCAATCTGACATTCCTTGTAGACAACATTGATAGGCTTTGTAATTTTTGGTAGATCTCTCACACTTGAACTAAACTGATTCTCACTAGGATATCAAAATTGATGTGTCACATCCTTCTATGTAATAGCCAACTTTCATTGATCTAAATCATAAAACAATGACCATCAATACCTTTGAGTTGATAAACATTTCCATTTGTCCTTTTTCTCGTAGCAACCACAATTTTGGAGCATTTTTCTAATCTCACAACCATCATCTTGAAGCATAATATTATAGCCTTTGATACACATTTGTCCAACACTCAAGAGGTTATACCGTAGACCCTTAACATAAAGAACATCATTTGTATTATGCTTTCCATAAAAAATTATTGAACCTTTTCCACATATCTTAGAAAATGTATCATCACCAAAATTAACTAGACCTCCTTCATATTTCTCAAGTTTAACAAAATTAATTTTATCACCAATCATATGATTTGAGAATCCACTATCAATAATCTAGTAGTTCTTCTCCTCTCTAGCATGAAATGTAGTCGCCATAGTTCCTTCAACATTATGCCTTGCTTCTAGAGCATTTTCCTTCATACATCTCTCAGAGTTAGTAGAATTAGATTCAAAATTAATAGCCATGAACAAGAACTCACTATCCTCATCATCCACATAATCAGATTCATCACTAGATATACTATTTCTTCTCTAACATAATAACTTTGCTTAATTATTTTACCTTTGATCTCCTTGTTCTTGTCATTTAAAGCTTTGTTTGGACATCTTGAAGCATAATAACCTATCTTTCTACAACTAAAACATTTGAAAGGTAACTTACCTTTGTATTTTCTAGTACCCTTTTTCATTCTCACAAAGTTTGCTTCTATCAAGATCCTCATCTGATTCATCAATCTTTTTTGATTTACCAGCCTTAAAATTAGTCTTAACTTTTACATTACTTGGACCAAATTCTCTCATTTCAAAGGCGGATAAAGCACCATACAACTGATCTCTAGTATATTTTCTTAAATCCCAAGCTTACTCAATAGCAAAAAATTTATGACTATAAGCTTTAGGAAGAGTTCTCAGTACCTTCTTTACTACTTCTTCAAGCTTTCCACCAAGACCTCTAATGGAGTTGACAATCTCATCCACCTTATGCATGTAGCTTGTAATGTTTTCATCTTCTGATATCCATATGTTCTCAAATATGATCTTTAGATTCTACATCTTAGCTTGCTTAACCTTATCATCTCCTTCATAAATGCTTTCCAAATTTTTTAATATTTCTTTATCAATTTTTAGATTCATAACTTTCACAAGTTCAATATTAGAAAGACCAATTAAAAGAGTATACCTTGCTTAACCATTTTTTTCATAGGCCTTGATCTCATCATTAGTACTTAGACCATTTTTAGGTATATTATATCTAGTCATAACAGACTTCCAAAATCCATATCCAAGGGATACCTGAAAACCTTACATCCTTGTCTTCCACAATGCATAATCTAATCCATCAAATAGAGGATCATCTCTATTGGGCACCATCCTAGATCTACCTCAAGCGGTTAAGATTGCTTACAAGGAACCTTGCTCTAATACCAATTGTTGAATGTACAAGAAAACTAAGAGGGGGGTGAATCAGTTGTACATTAAAACATTAAAACCCTCTTTAACATTTAGATCTACATTAGTCCATAAACCCTTAACAACCACTTAAACCCTTGTTATGAATTAGCAGAATGTAAACATGAGAAACAATAATACAAACATAGGTTTACATGGAAAACCTAGGAAGGGAAAAACCAC
The DNA here is from genome assembly GCA_007258455.2 of Sequoia sempervirens. Classification (NCBI taxonomy): domain Eukaryota; kingdom Viridiplantae; phylum Streptophyta; class Pinopsida; order Cupressales; family Cupressaceae; genus Sequoia; species Sequoia sempervirens. The sequence continues at coordinate 54,325 of VDFB02378309.1, forward strand.
AGCGAGGATTAGCTCACAATATAAAGTAATTGCAACACTGTATACAATAAGCTCACTACTAGAGGGCTCATTGCCCAAAAGAAAGAAGGGATCACTATTAATGGCTCACTTCTAGATTACAAAAAATAAGAACGAAGATTTTTACAATGAGAAATCCATCTCAATGCAACAAAAAATTCCACCACAACATCACCAACATATTTGTATCCTTTTTGAAGATTGTAGGAACCTTCTACTCACTACATCTAGTAGTCTAACTCATTAAATCTCACACTACACTTCACAACTTTGTGATTCGCATCACACACACACCACACTACACACATTGTCATATTATCAACACTTATTTATATAATCATTAACCTTGAAAACATTCTCCAAGGTCGGCTATGCACCTCATCCATGCAAATTCAAATTAGGTTGGCACCAAAATAATCCTATGGTGGAAAGGAATGAAGGCAGACCACATCACACCTTAACTCAGACCTAAATCCACTCATACATGCCACACCACACTTCCACAATCATCAAAGAAAATTTGCAATTAGTGTAAACACCCAAGGCCGGTCGAACCCGTGTAAACACCATTAAACAATTAAGTACATGCTTCCTTTAATCTTGAGACAACTCACATGAAACAAACATCACTTGAACAAAATCTAGAATATTCCACGAACACCTTGAAATTCAACAAATTCATTTGCAACAACTTTCAACTAAAGAATGTACACACCTAGTACACTCAAATAATCTACCACACTTTGTAACTCAAGAAACTAACTTGTAGAGCACTAAACCATGAACAACTTCAACTAAAGATAGATATAAGCAATATAAACACACTTCTAGAACTGCAAGACAAGAAATTACTCTACAGAGAAATGCGGAGAAAAACCATTTCTCCTAGACATCACTACAACATGCAGTTCACACATTGGTGAACACAAATTTCACTACACAATGATCCGAGATAGGAAACTCTAGATACAAAACCTATGAACACCCCTGATCAACATATCTAAACTGCACAAGTAGATCTTCAACACAAAAGAAATGTAGAGAAAATATAGAACACTACTTTTTTGCACAAAACATCTCTCCAACACACTATTTTCTCTTTTCTTCAAATTTTCTCAAAAGAACTTGGAAACCAAGCACCAAAAACGCATTCTCATCACTTGGAGTACTTCGTCATTGCAACCAAACCAATTGCAACATAGCAACTCACCATACACATGCTTATCAATGCAAAACTAGAGGTTGACACTAGTAACACTTACTAATGACAACATAATGAGACTAATCAAAGCATCATCACAACCTTTCAATCATTAATAGGCTTCCAAAAATCACCAACAGTATGAACCGATTGACATCAATGACAACACAAACATAAGATTGTTGACATCAATGATAACACCAAATACTCATACTTGCAAGAGTTTGTTGTTTCAAGTATTGTATGTGTGAGAAACTGTATGATAATGAGGTTGTTGTGACAAATTTTGACACTTTTTTTGATTAAGTTATTGTGAAATTTTGGAAACACCTCAAATAGTAAGAACAAGTTTAATTTTTGGTTTTGGAACATTAGAACAAAGATTCACAACAATGTTTGGTTTTTGAGTAAGACAAATCTCGGGAGAGGGGAAAGTGGTGTTAAGAAACATATTGAAAATGGATTTTGGAATGAAGAGAATGTGATGACACAAAGTTAATCGAGAGATTTTATTTGGATACTATCCTCAAGGGAGATCCAAGCAGGATGGTTAGTTTTTTGTCTCTTTTTGCTATGGGGTTTAAGGATTGGTAAGTTGATGCAATGAATTAGGTGAATTGTGATCAAACTAGCTATGTGTAATAGAATATAGGAATTTCATATTAGAGTGACAAAAATAAAGAGTAGACTTGGATAGAGGTTGCAAAGAAGAACCCTATCCATAAAACTGGAGAAAAAATGGTAGGACATGGGTGGTGGGTGACCTAGTCTCAAAGTACATAAATTTAGGTTTTCAAGGCTTAGATAGGTGTAATAATGTTTCTAGGTCTATGATAGTAGAAATAAGGATTTGAATATTAATAGAGCTTAGGAAATATTTACATCACCTAATTTTTTGATGGGGGGTACATGCAAGCAAGAATTAGGGTTTTTAAGCATTCAAAGGACCTGATAGGTCAAATAAAATTCACACATGATTGGCCCTAGGTAGAAAAGGGTAGAATAATAGATATAAGAAGAAATTGTTGACAAGATGGACATGCTAATGAAATGTTAGAAGAATGTGTTTTAGGTTGTGTTTTTGCAAAGAAAAACGTGTTTTATATGTTTTACTTTTCTAAAGTAAACATACAATATTTGCAAACGTATAAGATATTTGAGTCTAATTCCTTAAAAATATAGGTACGATTTGAAATTATGCAATTAAATCAAAATATTTTGTAAATGTAATCTAATTTGAGTTCACTGAAGTGTTAAGTGTTTTGGTGGAAAAGAAGTGTGATGCTTTATTTTCAAAATTAAATGAGTGCATATGAACAACAAGATATTCAAATAACCTAGTTCCTTGATCAAATTATAGAATATATGTTGATAAATCAAAAGAATTTCAATTGAAGGAAGTGTTAGGTTCACTAAAATGTTAAATGTGAAAAGGGATCCTAGATCTAACTAATCAATTAACCTAGATCCACATTTTCTTTGCTTATTAGTGGAACATAAATCAATAAAGGTTTTGTGGTCAACTAATTCACTCAAAGGAGAGCTAGTATGCTTGGGTATTCTTCCTTTGTTGCAAAGAGGGAAGATATGATGAATGCGATTTAAATAACCTAATTGATATAAGACTTAATCTAAAAATATGAATGATTGCATAGACAAAGCATAAAATCATTAAAATGGGTATAGATCTGAGATGTGCAGATAGAGGGGTACTTTTGATTGAAAGAAGAGCCTGAATTGGAGGGACAAGTGCATGGGACATCATATTCCTAGGGTTTTGGATTGTTTAGAAGTCAAGTCACTCAATTAAATCGTACTCTATCCTTCTACAACATATCATAGTCAAAATTTCTAGATTTGGATCTACACAAATAAACATAGGGAAAAGATTGTATTATGTAGGATTTTAGCTTATTCAAACCTCGTATTGGTGTTCCCACCTTCACAACAACAATGATGATGATGGTATATCATATGCCCTTGGGGGAGTAGAGGAAAAGTGAATAATAATGATTGTAATAAATGCAATAACATAAAATAGATTTACCTTAGGTATGAAACCCTTGTTGAAGTGATGTCACACCATAGGTTGCCACAAAGAGTTGATGAAGAAGGAACGTATTTCCATGAATAACTAAAAGTATTAGTTCACATAACACAATAGAGAGTGTAGTGACGGAAAACGTATCCCTCTACATTTTCACACTTAATTTGGGAGTGATTAACATTAAAATGGACCTAATGTTACCTTGATCTAGTGTTGTAATGTGTTTTCCACATTCACATTGGATTTAGGGCCCTTTTAAGCTAAATAGACCAAATTTTTCCTTAATTTAATGTTGTAAAGTGTATTTATTTGCACCTTCACATTAAGTTTTGGGCCCTCTTGCATTGATGACCTTCATATCATCATTAATAGGCCGCTAAGACCCTTTATTATGCATCCCGAGGCTTATTTAAACCGAAATCTCGACATAGATATCAAATACACTTAATTTCATAACTCCCAAATATTTCCTCCACCTAAAAAGGCCTATGGGACCCATACGCCACCTTGGGCGTATGAGTCACATACAAATGCTACCTATACACCACAAGTGGCATATGAGTCCCATTTTACCCCCTTTTAGGATTTTGAGCAGGAAATCGATATTTTAAGTTCAAATTTCATGAATGTCAGCCTTTGGGATCTAATAAATGGTAAATTGGATGGATTGCCTATATAAAAAAGGTTTCAAATCACTATTTCACCTAAGCCTTCATGATATCATCCTAAGCTATCAAGAGTTAAGCATTCCAAGACTTCACAAGAGTGTCAAGAGAGTTTACAAGAGAATTTCTAAGGCATTCAAGGGAAGAATTATTCATCATTTGTTGCAACAATTCAAGATCCATCATCATGTCAAGTTCATAATGCATCAAGCATGTTGTTGAGATATTGTTGTGATGCAGCATTAAAGATCCATTTGCAAGCATTGTTTCACATCCTTACTCAAGATCAAGATCTACATTCTACATGGCCACTTCATGTTAGATTGTTGGTTTACATCTCAAGACATCATTCAAGGTATCATTGTTCATGTTTCATATTTCATGTTTCATGTTCATATTCCATTGTTTCATCACAAGGTTTAATTACCTAAATAGGGTTTGACCAAGGTAAACCCCTATCCTCTAACAATCAACAAGTTTTTCTATCTCTCTACATGTGTGATTACAAATCTAGGTGTCTTGGAGCTTGAAGATCCTTTGAAGACTAAGTTATAAGATTAAAGGAAGTTGCTGACATTGTCACCTACATTGCAAGATCATAGAAAGTCACCTGTAGGTTGCAAATCAAAGTTTCAGACCTAGAAACAAAGTGTGGAAGGAAGAGCAGAGATAGGAGTGTAGATTCGGGCCTTAACCCTCCAAAAAAGTAGAGTCAGACTAATACGCCACTTGTGGTGTATGAGCCCCAATGCAACACATTTTCTAGATTTCAGTGAATTCATATCAATCACTGTGAGATTCCAATTTTGGCATAGAAACCCTAGTTTGGGACTAAATTGCCCAAATTGGCGTATGAGTCCAAGTGGGCATTAAACAACAATATTTTAGGGTTTTGGAGCTTGTTTTGACCTCATCATTCTTCTAGGCGCACCTCTATTCATTCTTAGTTTATTATCCCAATTTTTTAGTTTCATTTCCTAGGTTATTTAGTTAGGTTTTACATGGTACTTTTCATGTCATTTACATTTATTGTCTTTCCAAGCCCTAGTTTGGTGGTGAAATCCCTTTTAGTCTCCAATCACACCCTAGGACAACCTTTAGCAAATCTCTCTCTCATTCTATCATTTGATTGAGATCTCTAGGGTTTCCATGAATGTAATAATAGCGAAATAGGAACCCTATCCTTGTGCTTCATCTCTTAAAAGGTGGAGCACCCTATTTCCGTTGTTACAGAGATTAATAGCAAGAATGTAGAGAAGTTACACATATCTTCATAATTAGTGCATAATCATTTACAATTCATAATATTGCATCATAATAGTTGTCCAAATGAGAGGGAAGAACTTATTTATATATGCATCATGATTGACTTTTGAGATTGGGCCAACAAGGCATCACTTTAAAGATACCTAAGGACAACAATAGAGTTTGTAACTTTTTTCTAGAAAATTCTTAGGACTAGGGTGCCCAACACTCCTATTTGGGCGTTTTTTGCTCTAAAAACTTAGGATGTTGAGGAATTAAATGTATTTTCCCAATCTAGCATTGAAATACAAAAATTATGAATATAATTAATTATATATGTAAAATAGGGTGCCAAAGCTAGTGTGAAATTGTTAGGGGTGACAATTTATGACACTACAAAATAATGCAAATGATATATCACAATGGATTGATTGGAATGCTTAAGAATATAAAGAGAACCCCTTGGTTATTGTAGACCAAGTGGAGACATAAGATTACATAATATTATCATATGTGTCTTAATCTTATGAAATAAACTTAGACAAGTCTAGATTTTTTCCTGAAATATTTGCATACAGATTTAAAACATAGAGCAATGCAAATGAAAAAAGGAAGTTGTCATCAAATTGGCAAAAAACACTGCAAATAAAAATAGAATGTTCCCATCCAATTGTCAAATCAATATTTATCTAACTTTTATGTGATAAGTGAGATTTTGGAGGATTTTACCTAATATTTTGGAGGTTTTTACTATTAACATGTAGCTAGTTTACTATTAAATGGCAATTGAAACTTGTTTTCTGAAGACTCAATAGTGAATTATAGACGTGAGACTTATTTTGGACTCAAATCTCACACTATATGTAACCTATCGACTAATTACGATAAAAAAAATATATTAACACACTCCCCCTTTTACTACCATTATAAAATACCTAATTTCACCATTACATATAGTGTAGGAGAGGAGCAATATCTTACCTCGCACACACAACTCGAAAGCCTTTTAAGGATGCCAAGAAATAAAGGTGTACGTGGAAGTCAATTACTTTAAATAGTGAAAAATAATGATTGCACCTCTTTTTCCTTGTTACGTAGAATATACATCACTAAGTAATCATTTGCCAAATACTTTCCTTTAATATTTTGACTCCTTAATGTAATCTAACCTTCTCTACTGCCCCAAACATAACCCAACAAAAATAAAAAGCCTCATCTTTTTTTATTGGAAATTGTTATTTATATTAAAATAAAGCTTTTGGGATAAGGATTCAAAGAAGATGCCTTGCTTAAAGATGATGGGTAGAATGTCTACACTCTCTTTAATAAATAATCCAAAAACAGCTCAAAAGTTGTTCATATAATGGTCTTATTGGATTTCATTCATTCAAGACTAAGCAAGCTTTAATAAGGGGTCTCATTTTTTTAAACATAGTAACTATGACAAGTATCTTTAAGAGTTTAATAATGCAAAGTAACATTATCTTAAAAAGACATGGTTCTATATATACATATGAATGAGAATGTATTCAACATGGTATATTCAATCAATGGAAAGAATATAAAGTAGATATACCTTTTTATATAGAACAATTTTGTTTAAGTAGTTAACATGTGATATATGGTGGCAAGCCTATAAAAGTTTAGTAAGTTATAAAAATAAAAGATACGAATGCATAGAAAATATGTAAGAGATAAAAAGTAAAATATGTGTTAGTAATTACTGTTTTTGTCATTTTTTAATTTGTAATTTTTCAATCTATTTATCTATTGTTTACTTTTCATAAATTTTTATTGAATATATATTAGGTAGAGTATGTGTTCAATTTGGACTTTAAATGTGGTAGGACAATTGAAGGAAAGTCCCAGTGGCTTTCTTTTAGCATTTTATCTTTGGATGTTTGATCATGCTTGATTTCACCAATTCATTGGGTTCATCCACCATCTAATATGCTTTGACATGATTATGTAACAAATGGTAGTGAGGTTTGGTTCTAATAACCATTGAAAACTATAAGCCTCATGACCTATGCAAAATTTCATGTGCCAATTGTAGGCTTGAATGATTTTGCATAACACCTCACAAGTTAGTTTTAGACATTTAAGCTTGGACCATACACCTAGAGACATTGTTCTTTGAGGTTGTGGATTTGTGATTATAAGATAAATTTTCCTTGGTGTTAGATAAACATGAAACTATTATAATGTACTCACATTGGTTTTAATTTGATGTAACACACTCCAAAAAGTGGCTAAAAATTTTACTTCAAGAAAATTATAATTACAACGCATAAGCTATACTATGCATGTAAAATAATCTTAACAGTCAATAATGTGAATTCCATAAATCATAAGACCACACGAACATGATTAGTACAACATACATAATTACAATAAGGCAATGGATCAAGTATTATAATCCTCATCAATATCTACAATGATTACAATACAGGCCATGAGCCATCTTGCCACACATACAAAAGTGGTCCTATATAATATAAAAAATTACTAATGTCTCTAACCTAGATCTACAAGTCAATACACCCAAGCTCTAGTTATTTTTAGAGGTAGTATTGAACCCACATATATAAGGAAATCCCTTTCCCCCCCAACCATGAGTAATGACAATGAAGTTTTCCACTGTTAATCCAAAAGTGAAATACATTCTACAACATTAATTACCTTATTAATTCATTCCTCTTAACAAATACATAGACATTCATTCAAAATCGTAGATCAAACAATTGAACCAAGTCCATCCAAATTCATAACAATAAATATATAGTAAAAAATCATGCCAACCCAATCAAAATGTTACAATGTTCCATTTAAAAATCTAAATAATAAAGAGTCATAAAAAATACACAAGATATAATTTATAAAAAAAATAGCACACACAAGTATAATATTATAATGCAACCCATACATACAATACACTCCTAAATATACCAAGCCACATCAAGGTATCAACTACCAACTATGTAGTTTACCACTATACCAACTATCTTAGATAAGAACAAAAGCTAACCCTAGTGATACTCCTAGACCATATCAAAATCACTAGGTGGAATAAGTATGCATACCGGTATGTTAGGCCACAAGGCTTCATACAAAGAACCTCCTAGGTCTAGTGATAAAATGTGATCATTAATATTTAAATTACCTTATAGAACCTTTGCTAATGAGAGTAATAAAACTTATGTGATGATGAAGGAGCATCCAGGTGCATGGGAAATCCTGCACAACCAAAAAAATGTTTTTCTCTCTAATTTATTTTGTTAGTTGTGTGTTTAATTTTTGGTCTCGTAGGCAAGATTTCAAAGCACTTTCACACATTTCTAGTACATTAAAAGTTAAATTCTAATACCCATTGGATATGTGGCACCAAAGGCTTGATTTTTATGTGTTTAGTAGCTCAAAAATGGAATATTCCTTCACCAAATTGGAGAAAGAAAACCCATGCCCAAGTTGGAGGCCATTTTTGGCATCTTGTAACTCCTTGAATTTAAAATTTACATCAATTGAAGAGGGAGAGGAATTTGAATGCCTAGAAGTGGAGGTAGTGGAAGGCGATTTTAGCAAAGAATTTAAATTTTTTTCCAAGAAAATGTAAGAGGGGACGAATGGAGAATTGGGATCCCCAAAAAATCAAAGAGGATAATTGAATGAGGATAGCTTTTGAAGGAGACTGGAAACACCCAGGATTGAGGATAGAAAAAGGAAGGTCAGATGAAGAAAATGAGAGAGGAATAAAAAGAAAAAAGAACTAGAGATCAGAGTGGATGGAGTAATGGAGATTGGATATTTAATGCCTATAGTTGTTTATGAAGCTTTTGAGTTTGATTTTAGTGGTTGTAGCAGAGTTTGGTTGTGGCAAGTGTGACTCATGTAACTTGTTTTTACAGAAATTGCAAGTTTGAATATTAAAACAATCAGATTTAGATTTCAAAATTGTAAAATCATGTGTGATGTTTATTTCTTTGGAATGCACTCTCTATAATTTTAATTTATAAGTTTAAAAACAAAATTCAATTGTTGAGTGATTTGGGTATTGTTGCAATTATCTTGATGTTGTCTAAAGCTAGTTGTTGATTGTGGGAAATTATTGGTGTTCTGAGTTTCAACTATAAAATTTGAGGGGCATTGTTGGGGAAAAAATTATGATCTACTTACATTTCTATAGATGAATATGGGGGCTTCCAATATCCAAGTTTTTAGTAGAAAATACATTCATTAGATGGTTCAAAATAATTTTCGAAAGAAGGTTTTTCATGAGTTTTTGAGTGCAATTTTAGAGTTAGATATGAATTCCTTTATGGGGCTGCAATATCCACACTTATTTTTGGAGTCTTGGGTTCCCACATTGCATCAAATAGTATCGGATTGAGTATTCCTAAGTGTGTAGCTAGAGCACCAAATATGAGGTAGTCTGGCACCAAGATTTTGGTTGTAATATGTGAGTCTATTATTGTTCTCCAATAGAGGTTAAGGCTGGGTAGAAGGTGAATAAACAGGCATGTCTTCCAAAAAAATTTACCGGGTAGAGGATAATTGTTCAATGTTAGTGATTTTGTTGCAAATAATCAGATGTGAAGATGAATTTGAAAAAGAGAATGAAGATTGTTTTGAAGAGACCAGTTGTGTGGATATCTATGAAGCAGTACTTGGGAAATAAAATTTATGAGATTATAATAGACATTAATTTGAGATTGGATAAAATAGAGGCTATGAAAAATAGAGTTGTTACCAATGTGAGTGACTATAATATAGAATGTCATGTAGATGGCATGGTGAAGGAGAGAAATATAGTCGAAGAAATAAATAATGAAGTTGTAGAGCTTGAGAACAAGAAAGAGGAGAGTGTGGAAATGGTTGAGAATCCTTTGGAGGATAAGAAGGTATTAGACAATGCATATGAGAGTGGAGTAGAGTTGGAAAGTACAAAACCTATAGTTGTTGAGGATGAAGAAGAAGAGAAAATAGTTGAGGAAGTTTTTGATTTTTATATTTATGTTGATTTGTTTGTGAGTAAAGTAATTGAAAAAAATGGAGGAGTGAAAGTGGGGATCTTTGATGGTCCCATATTAGATGAGGAATTGGTGAAGATGAAGAAGATCTCAAATTGAGGGAGGAGATAAGACATATAGAAAAGTTATTAAATGGAGAAGTGACCAAGGAAATGAAAATGAAAAATGATGAAATCTATATCTTGTTTGCTAAGATTTCTTTGAATGCAACAAAGTGTCAAGCATATGGCACTAAAGACGAAGAGATCCTCATGCAAGAGGATAGTGAAAAGAAATATGGAAGAGGAAATAAAGAGTTTGCAACTAAAATATGTCATTTTGTAGGCATATGGTGCAGGGGCACCATTGAAGAACTTTTGTCAATTAAGGTTGTTAATGAGTAGGCTCTAGGTGTGGAGTCATTTTTGCATTAAATAAGGTATTTAAGACCATTTTTTATTGTAATTAGTCATATTAGATGGTAATTAGGTGCTTAGAAGGTCAATAGTGCTAAAAGTGAAAAAATATTGAAAGGTTGTTATTTGTGCAAAAATGCAAGATTGCAAAATATTGTAAAGGACATATTAGGAAGTCCAACAGTCACATAGATTTGAATGGTCATTTTAGGTAGTTGAAATAGTTGGTTTTGGTGGGAAAAAACTTTAAATATGTGAATAATCTCGATGTAATGGTTGTTGAAACATTTGTGAAGATTGGCACAATAATACTACTTTGTTTTCCCTACTTTTTTTGTATTTTTTGTGATTGCAAGGTTGTTGTACGGCTTGGACAGTATCTCATAGATCCAAGTTGAATTGAATTTCATTGAATACTGACTTATCTTTGATTTGAATCCTAATTTTAGGTTTTTCATTTTGTTTGGTGCATTTTATTGTTGAATTTCCGAGATCGGGTCTAGACTTGTAGGAGTAAGGGTTTTGAAAGTCTTCAAAATGAAATCCTAACCCATTCCACTATTTGTGGCTACTATAACTTGTGGAATGGGTCTGATATATTAGGAAATAGGTGTGTGAATGTTGTGAGAGTGTAGGGGAGGCCAAATAGAGTGTTGGGCTTGAAGCCCTAGGAGTGGAAATTATGTTTTCCATGTGAAATTGAGTGGTTTTTGTATGGTAAAGTATGAAAAAGGTTGGGGAAGAAATATATGTTGATAGGTTGAGTATGTGTAGGACTATTTGAACCTGATTGAAGTAGTGGCAAGGCTATGTGAGGGTTGGAAGTGTGATTTTCAATAAAACCCTAGGTTTTTTGCTTAAAAAGAGGGTATTCGGTTTAGGCACCTTGGAGAGTGTGTCTCTGAAATTTGTTTGAGAAGCATTTGGTTTGGAAACCTTTAGAGTGCTGCCCAAGTGGTTTTAGATATTGGCAAGAAGTTTTGGAACTAGTCTCTTTGTAAAATTGACCTAATTTGGGGTCTAGAAAGCATAAGAAGCCTGATTTGTTGAAGTTGTTTCAAAACAACCTATTGAAGTTTTGGGATATGTTGTAGTGTGCCCTGATGGGTCTTTGAAAAGGTACTATTTCTGATTTGAGAGGACTTTCTTTGAAAGATATACCTGCTTCAAGCAGATTGCAATACTACAAGGAATTGTGTTGGATTGTTGTGATAGAGAGAATTTGAAGACTTGAGACTTGAAGGTTGTTGTTTTTGGGTGAGATTTTGTTGAGTGGTGTTGTAGACCTCCCCTAGTTTTCAACAACATAGAAGAGGAGTTTCCATTAGTTCAAAAAGAAATACTCACACTGATAAGAGTTGAAGTAAAAGTTTTAACAATGAATGAAGAGGAATAAGAGGATGAAGAAAAAATAGTTGAGAAAGTTGTACAAGTTCAATTCATTGATTTTCATGAATATGTTAAATCTAATTCATACACAAGTTATGAAGGTGATGAGATAGAGTGGGATGATGAAGTAAATTTCATGAAAGGGAGAAAGAGAGGAAATATGAAGGAAGAGAGATAGAAAAATACAGAGTAAGGTGAAGAAGAAGAAAGAACAAGGGGATAAGGAAGAATAATGGATGAAGAATAAGCACAAGATATAAAACTATTTATGAGCCTAACTCATGAAACATTTCTTCTTACTTGGTGTTTCTGATGCAGGAGCATCCGAGTGCATGTTTAATCTTGCACAACCAAAAAAATTATTTTCTCTCTAATTTATTTTGTGAGTTGTGTGTTTGATTTTTGGTCTTGAAAGTATAATTTCAGAGCAATTTTCACACATTTCTAGCATATTAAAAATTAAATTCTAATACCTATTAGATAGGTGGCACCAAAGGCTTGATTTTTATGTGTTTAGTGGCTCATAAATGGAATATTTCTTCACCAAATTGGATGAGAAATAAATCCCATGTCTAAGTTAGAGGAGGTTATTTTTGGTACCTTGTAACTCCTTGAATTTAAAACTTACATCAATTGAAGAGGGAGAGGAATTTGGATGCTTGGAAATGGAGGTAGTGGAATGAGATAGTGGAAGGAAATTTTAGTAAAGATTTTGAATTTCTTGTGAAGAAAATGTAAGAGGCGAGGTATGGAGAAATGAGATGCTTAGAAAAGTAGAGAGGATAATTGAATGTGGCTGGCTTTTGAAGGATATTGGCAACACCTAGGCTTGAGGATGGAAAAATGAAGGTAAGATGAAGAAAATGATAGAGGAATAAAAAGGAAAAAACAACAAAGATTAGAGAGGATGGAATAATAGAGATTGGAGATATAATTGTTGATTTATATAGCTATTTATCAGACTTTTAAATCTTATTTTAGTGGTTGGGTGAAAAATCTTGCTTGTAGCATAGTTTGGTTGTGGCAAGTGTGCTTCATGTAACTTGGTTTTGTAAACATTGCAAGTTTGACTATTGAAAAATCTTGTTTATATTTCAAGGTTGTAAAATCATGTGTGATGTTTATTTGTTTAGAATGTACTCCCCATACTTTAAAATTATAATTTTAAAAACAAATTTCCTTGGTTGAGTGATTTGGGTATTGTTGCAATTGTTTTGATGTTGCGTGAAGCTAGTTGTCAATTGAGGAAATTTATAGGTTTTTTGAGTTCCGACTATAAAATTTGAGGGGTGTTGAGGAATTTTTTTGATGTACTTTCCTTCTTGTAGATGAATATGGGAGCTTCAATTATCCAAGTTTTTAGTAGAAAAGAATTCATTAGATGGTTCAAAATGATTTTTGAAAGAAGGTTTGTCATGAGTTTTTGAGTGCACTTTCAGAGTTTTGTGAATTACTTTGTAGGGTTGCAATATCTACACTTATTTTTGGAGTCTTGGGTTCTCACATTGCATCATGTGGTGTGAGTCTATCATGATAAGAGAGTTTAAATCCTCATGTAGTGCTACCTGTAGTGTTATAAATTGTCACCCTTGACAATTTCACACTATGTTTGGCCCCTTGCTAAGTGCTTGGGCCTAATTATGCTTATTATTTACTCATTTTATTGTTGTCTTTAGAAAATCAAATTAATTTTTGGAATTAAATTTATTATTTATTTAACAAGAATAAAAAATTCAAAATAGGTTTGGTCAAGGGCTCCCTCACCCTCAACTGCCCTATTTTGCCCCAAATTTTATTATTTTATTATTGAGATTAATATGTATGTAAATTTAAATTCAATTTTTTGTTTTTGAAAAGAATTATTGCAAGAAATATTGAAATTCATATAAATATAATTCTTTTTCACCATTTGAACATATAAGTAACCTAGGAAAATTGGATCAAATTTTGATATCAATTGAGTATCCTAAAAGTAAATTCAAGAGAAAAATAAGCAACATTTTTACATCTCATTCATAATTCAAGATCATGTTTGCAATGCATCGTCAAATTCATGTTCAAGAATAATTAAGGTTGTTTCATATTTCATGTTTGTTATCATTGTGAGTAATAATAGTTGTAGGACCTTCAATCAATTATCAAGTTCTTGTATGAGATGTGATTAATGACCTCAGTCCATCAAGGAATGAAAATTTGAATGGTAAGTTGTAACATTGTGATTTATAATTTTTTTATCCATTTTCCTTTTCCCAACATAGGGTAATCACTCTTTATTCGACATCATCATAGTTGTTGTGGAGGTGGAAACACCAAAGCAGGGTTTTGACTTAGGCAAGCCCCTATATGACACAACTCTTCCTCTCCTCTTTCTTGCAAGTTGCAAGTATGAGTTGGATTTGGAGAAGATTGAAGACCTCAAATCAAGATCAATTATTTGCTGACATACAAAGTTTCGATGGTGATTATAACAAGGAAGCACCTACAAACTATGATGCTCTTGTATATGTCTTGAAACTCAAAAAACCCTAATTTTAATTCAAGGGAACCCTTGCCCTTGTCCAACTAGTTTGATCCCAAATTTGAATGTCAGGGTTCCTTATTTTTTTCTCTCTACTCTTATGCTTTCAATTTTTGTTCTTCAATTATGTGTTTTTTTTAATTAGTTATAGCTTTTTGTACTTGCATAATTGACCTATTTTTAAATCATCAAATCACACACAAATCACTCATCACATAATTTCATCACACACATTTACCAAAGGACCAGAATCCTAATCAAATATTATGGCTCTTCTTTTAGGAAAATAACCAAGTGGTCTCTTTTGATCATTTTTGTGTCCCCGCATGTCAAAAGGTTGAAAAGTGTGATTTAGGTTAGCATTAGCATTAGATCCATTTTTCAACATCACACTATTATAAGGGGATTATGATTTTCAAATGCATTGGATATGAAGTACAAATAAATTGGTGTTAGGATGTATCCATTCTAGATGAGGACACCAAATTTATCTCACTCCAATCTAATCCTATTACCATAATAGCCAAGATACTCAATGTCTCATGATACTTGACAAATATGTGTTGAGAGTCTTAGTATAGGCTTCCCGTCATATGCTTAGTCAAAAATCCACCTTATAACTAATCAAGTTTTAGCTAATTAAGGAGACATTACATTACCAAAATAATTGGAACCACATGTAAGCATTATTATAATTTAATTCTAACTAATCTAGTCAAAGAAAGTGCACTCATAATTATTTATTGAGTTTTGATTACCCATATAGATAACACATCTTATACTTGCACCTTAGATGCAAACTTTGGAAATATAGAGATCAAGGACATTAATTTCCAAAACATTATTTCATAGTGTTTCATTAAATTTTTCATATTTTGTTTGTTTGAGTTTGTTGATATTAGTAGAAAATACTAATAAAACACTTTTATTATAATGTCAACAATATAAAAAATCACTATTTTTATCGTATTTCAAAATTTGTAAACTACATATATGACTTCTATTTGTGATGATTTAACCAACTTGATGAAACACCATCCATAAAAGTTTGAAAGGAACCTAATTTATAAAATAAAATTTATCACAAACATTTAAGAAATGTCTTTTTCATCACAACAATTTCACTTTATTTTGAATTTAACCCATTCTAAATTCAATCAATTTCATAAACATACTTCTTCATATCAGTAAATAGATATTAGGTACAATCATGATAATTTTTGGACACATTCATACAAAAACCCGTCAATAAGATCAAAAACCTTTTTATAGGAAACCATATTCCTTAGTTGTTTCTACACTAAAGTTTCTAACATAACATAGGTTTCAAACACAACTATATTCTCAATTTAATGTTCTAGGTGCAAGGTAATTAGAGTAGAAAATGGCCAAAAAGAATCTTTTCTTGAAAATCAGAGTATGTTATAGTTGGGGTAAAGATTTGAAGCACTTTTACATAGAATATTAGCATTGTGTAAACATGTAAAATGTAAGATTTTACATCTAGTTTTTGAATATATAATGTATCCCATTATCTAGATGACAAATTTGATCAAGTAAAGAATGTACAAAGTGACATATTTAAATAATATGTTGGAGAAAAAACAATCACATGTATAACCCATATAAAAAGTAGCGAATGATTTTTTTCAAACCCTTTTATGGATATATCTATGTGATTTTGAAGTTTGGTTTAGATATTATTTGTATTTTTTATCAAATATATATTTATATTTATTGATGATTTAGTGGGATTAAGCTATAAATACAATTCCTTGTGTATGAGCCACGTATTTTTTAATATAAAATAATTGTAACATGTTTTTTAATCTCTAGTGAATAATATCAAGATTGGTCACACAATTTTAAAAAATAAATCAAAAGTTATTAAAAATACTAATATATGTGATTTCAAGTTGAGGAATATTTAAGTTTAAAAATTAATAAATATATAAAAATTTGATTTTAAATTTTATAAGGTACATATTTAAAAATCAAGCATTATCATCTACAATGGGTTTTAATTTTATCAAAAATGTAAAAATAAAGTCATTAGCCATATTGTCAAATAGAGAATACACAAATGGTATGTGTGCAAATGAGTCAAGGTAAGTCTTCAAATACATTCAATAATAAAATTAACACTAGTATGTTAAAGAAATGTGGATATACCTATGTTAAAACCACTACAATATATTTTAATAACATAAAATGATTTTTGCACCCTACTAGAGTTTTTTGGATGAATGAGGTATTTTTTGTGCTTTGCCAAGGTTTAAATTTTTGCACTTTCTTGGCCAATTTTTTGGATGGATGATAGGAGGGGGTCCTCTTGTGGGATACACCAAAAAAAATCTTAGATTTTGAGGCACATGATGTTTTTTTGTTTCCAATGAAAAGATTGCAAGTGGTGGTGTTTTTGAGATTTTGTAGCCTACGGGTGGCACTACTTATCCAAATGATGAACCATTTTTTTATGGATTAAGACCATATTTTTGGGTGGATAATCTAGTTGGAGTGATTATTTTGAATGGGGGAAGGAATAAAGTTATTTTTGTGACCTATTAAGAGGAAGGGATAGTTGCTAATGTACTAGATGTCTTGATGGAGGAAGTAATATCAAGGATGGAAAATTCCTTAGTAGGTAAGTACTTTGGTTCTAGACCAAAATTGCATGTGGTCTATAAATGGTTAGATGTGATGTGTAAATTGAAAGGTGTTGTTTTTGTTAGTGCTATGGTGGATTGTCTCTTCTTGTTTCATTTTTCCAATAGGGGTGATCTGATAAAGGTGTTAATGGGAGGACCATGGTTTTTGATAAAGGGCATAGAAACTACTTATCTCTTTGTAAATGGAAACCATGTTTCCTCTCTTAAGTTGATATTTTTGTTGTATTCCCTACTTGGGTTCATCTTCTAGGCTTACCTCTTGAGTTTTAAAGTCAAAATATTCTTTAGAGTAACCTTAACTCTTTTGGGAAACTATTAGCAATTGATAAGGTTACCCTACAAAGATCTAGGTTGTTTTTTGCTAGAATGTGTGTTTTTGATTAGGGGACAAACACATTTTGATGAGACCTAAAACCAATTACAAGAAGGTTTTTAAGGGACCTAAAACCGTTTACAAGGAAAGAAGCTACTAGAGAAATAATCAACCAACCAACAACAACCCATCAACAAGAACTAAACAAAGATATTCAGATCAATACTAACTACAACCAACAGGTTTTGGAGGGACCTTAAACCCTTTACAACTAGGTTTTGATTGGGAGCTTGAACCCAAAGAAACTAGCAAAAATCACCTAAAATAGTCAGGCGCCAAAGTAGCCAAGCTGCAACAAACCATCTACTTAGTAATAGCAAAATTGAGCCTAAAAGATGAAGGAAATAAAAGTCCCAAATAAAAACAAACATTCCACGAAGATTCTCAATGTCAATATGAGAAATACAAGGAAAAATAAAGGAAGGAAAAATCTCTTTAAAACACAAGTCCAACCAAGAAGCCAACTCAAACTCCATAAATGAAGGAAAGAGATCCCCTCTATTGGAAAGGATCGCATGAACACTTTTTCTACTGAATCCAGAGTTCACTAGCAGTCACAGACTCCACCTCAAAAGGAGAAACTCCCACCTCAAAAGGGACAACAACTAACAAAAAAAGAACAAGGAGCTTCCACTCAGACCCACAACATCCATCTTCACCTCAATAGAAGAGGAATCCACCTCAATAGGATCATTCTTCACCTCTATAGAAGAAACAGGTTGTAGAACCAAGAGAAGATCCACTAAACCAGTAGAAAAAATCACACCATCCTTAGGCATACCTAGCAACAAGAGTTTAAAGATCCTCCTCCACCATTTCCATCCAAACCAAACCAAAAACACCCGACCACCAAAATGGATGAAAACCAAAGACACCCGGCCACAAAAAGGCATGAACCACTCCACATCAAACAACATCCTCCAAAAAAAGAGTAGTAGAGAAAGCCCCACGGAAGGCCACCAAAAACTCAAAAACAACCAACCCTTATAAAAACAAAAACAATAGAAAACCCCATAGGAACACAACACCAAACAACAAATAACGAGCCAGGAGGAGTTCTTACCAAACTAGAAGAACCACATAAACAGCTGGGTTTTTAGGATACTCATTAGAAACAACCCAGACAAGCAAAAGCCACACTCGTCCATAAAGGACAACCATCACCAAAGAAAGACAGTCCATAACAGAATCGAACACCCAACCTCCAAAGCATCCAACCCAAGCAGAGTGAATAGGGCATTAAGAGCATCTCTATACCAAAGCCCTCCCAATAGAAACCTCTTAGAAAAAATAGAAGGGCGAACAACATCCTCCTCCATCATATCCATCCAAACCATAGTAAAGAAACTCGACCACCAAAAGGAATGAAATGCTGCACAAAAAAGAGCCTACACAGTCAGAGAAAACAAGCCCACACCAAAAAACTCCACACCAGCAGGAACATTCGAGCCAGTAAAGGCCACGAGGGGGAGAAGAAAAAACTGCGAAAAGAAGCAGACTATTGCCAAAGGCACCAAACAAAGAGGGGAAACAACCCTAGATCATGTGGTGGCAAAGGGAGACCACCCAACACTAAAAATACTCCATTTCCCCCAGACCAGACACAAAAGCAGGAACCACCACCAACACGAAGCCATCATCATCATCATCAATGTCTCCATCATCCTCAAATGCCTCCACAACTGCGCCCTCTTCGGATTTCAAATTTTCCCTCCCGCTTGCCCTCTTGCTCTCCATTTGCTAGAATGTGTGTTAATGTTGAAGTGAGAAAATATTTTCCAACATATATTTCCTTAAATTTAAAATTTAAAAATGGATATAACCAATTTTTTATGAAAATTATAGATATTTCTATAAAAAATGTAAATAATATAGACATTTGGTATATAAATTTAATAAGCATTTGGCTAAAAAGGAAGAGTTCAAAAATAAGGAAAGTGCAAACAAAGGTTTTCCTTTGAAGGGCCTAAGAAAATATTTAGTTGTGGATAGTTTGGAGGAAGATCGAGGTGTGGTTGACAAGAAAGATATATCTAAAGGAAAGCATAATATAAATTAAAGAACAGATCCACATATCTTGAAGGAGAATGGTAGTCACAAAAATTATTCAAAGTCAACTCATAATATTGCATACTCAATGGAAGGTGGTACACAACACAAGGAAGAAGTTGAGAAGTAAGATAAATAATTAGAACATAATATGTTTCAATAAATCGAATCCCCTATCTTGAGGGAGTTTAGAAGTAAACAACCACTACTGAATTTGACTCCATTTTTCGATGAACGTTCGTCGGTCATTCGACAAACATTTGTCAGAAAATCGACAAATTGACGAAAAAAATTTGTCGCTATTTTTTCGTCGAAATTCCGACGATGAATTAAGCGTCAAAATAACGGTGCAGATTTGTCTGTCGTCGGCATCATAAAATGACTCAGATGTTCATCGAAATATCGACAAAAACTTCATGTATCCACTGACGAATTACAACCAAAATGCAATTGCAATGGCTCTTCTAAAGTGTCAAAACAACACCAGAAGTTCGTTGCCATTTCTACGAAATGGGCAAGGAGTTATGACGAAGCTTTTTTCGTAGCTATAGCAACTTCGTCGGACCTTTTCGGTGATTCGTCGGTGGCCTTCGTCGAAATTGCAACGAAACAATGCAATTTTTTTTAAAAAAATATTTATTGAAATGTACCATCGCGGAGACTCTTGGCAATGACCACCGAAGCCAAGCCATCGGTGAGAGATCAATCATCGACACAGGATAGAAAAGACACTCCGATAGTCCATGTCTTGTCGATGACTTCCGTCAGCAATACAGATCCAATGTCACACCGATCTGACCTCTTCAGAAGTTTTGAACACTGCTGGTTATCAACAAGACATTCTGAGGGTCTCGCCGATTAAACAAGTGTCTAAGAGAAAGTAAACAAATGGAACCTATTAATTTTCTTATTTTGGGGTTCTTTAAATCATAGAATGGATACCATCTTCTTGTGTATAATGTACTTATATTTAGATTTGAATTTGAGACCAATTGTCATTGCACATTCCATTTTACTTGCACAGAGTATTCTATAAGCAATATATTGATAATACCAAATGATTTATGGTGTTGTACAACTCTACCTATCATCACAGTTCTGTTGTTCCCCCCTAGAGAATCCTACAAAGACAAGTTTACAATACCAAGTCAAATAATATGAAAAAGACTTACTTCCATACAAATTAAATGATTATTCTCACAATGGAAATTGTCTAATTACAACAACAATTCCATGAAAGGTTATCCATGCTTCATAAGAGATGACTGATTATACATCTGAGACTACAAGATGCATAGAAAAAGGAATTACACTTGAGAACAACCAAGGGCTAACAAGGGAAGGAGTTAAAACATTGATTGAAGAGAGAAAATGTGTAGGAAAATCTTTGTGTGTCAGAAACTTTAGAACATATTCTTGACCTAATCAAGCTCTTGAACAACTTAAACAAAATTAAAATACTAACACATACATGAGACATGTAATGAACTTCCAATATCTACTATCTTTTTCATTAATGCAGAGGTAGGTAAAGGAGAAATAATTATAATTGTAACACTATTCATAGTCTAGTAAATTATGTTCGTAATTTGTGTTCAATGAACCTCAATTTTATCATTATACTTCCCATCTAATACCATATTTTAATCCAGGGTTCAACTATCTCAAATCGAAAGAAGCACCTTCAATTAACCATTTAAAGTACTATAAAATAAGGTAAGACTTTTACTTGAGAAAGATTGGGTACACTTGTAGGATTAAAGTTCTCACAATCATCAGGATTTTTTGGCACACAGACATAACCTGCAACATATGAAGAAATGGATGACTACAAGTTAGTGAAATGGTCCTTAATATGTGTTTGGTTTGCAAATTGATTGGTAGAAAATAAGGTTACAAATAGATCTACATGAAAAATTATGAGGACAATCTACTGTAATCATCACAATAGATGAAAAGTGCAAAGGAAAGAGCCAAGCTACATCTCTAGAGCCTAAAAAAAACACATGCAAGAAACATAAAAAAAAAGAACAAACCAGTTTTCAGATGAATACAAAATGGTGCCTTCAGCAAGTGATTCATATGCTTTCACACCAGACAGGACATTAAGAAGATTTTAGTCTTCCTTTGTGAAATTAACTACTTACAAAATAAACCACAACCAATATTATATACCTCCATGTCTAGCCGAGGGTAGGTATAAGAGAAAAAAATTTCCTCAATGCAATGCCAAAAAATATCAATTTGTGTGTAGGTTTGTATTACTCAAAATATCATTTCACCTACCTAAGGAAAAATACCAAAATGATGTTTTAAATTTCAATCTTCACATAGGCTCCCTTATTGCTACACATGCATATACAAGCATTATTCGAGCTCTAAACTATTCAAATATTAAGGATTTAATTAGCTATAAGATGGAAATTTTTTGTTTAGACATAATCCATCATCTTTTAAATATATTTATTCACTCTTAGTGCTTCAGATAAATTTGTGTAAATGAGACATAAATGTGAATCTTTTATGACAAAGAAAATTCTTAAAAGGAGGGGGAGAGAGAAAAGGGTAGGGGGAAAGAGAATGCTTGAATGCATAGCAAAGTATAACATTTTGATCATTATAACAATGAAACGAATCTTAAGTTTGAAGCATTAATATCATTTACAACATTTATGATTAAGAATGAATGTAAGTAGAGAAAATTTTGCATACCTGCAGATGGTACAAAATTTCATGGTTAAGTGGAAGCCTCCCATCAACAATAAGATCCAAATATCCGCGTATCTATCTCAATCGAGCCTCTAAACCCTTCAGAGCTATTAATTTTTCTACTAATCTGTTATGCACTTGAAAGTCAAATTTTAGAGTTATGTCACCACTAAAAACAGAAGAAACGAGCTTTGAAACCAAATCCACACACAACACAATGTGGTATTCATACAAAGCCATACAAACAAACTAAACTCAGAACATTGGAATGGAAATAACTTCATATTATGATGCAAAGCATGGATTCAGGGTATAAAGAATCATTTTTCTGCCACCATAGTGAAAAGTTAGCACTTTCTTTCATCTTTGCATATTGGTTTGATGCTTCAAATGGTGCATTTCTTATATTGAAAAGTGCATTACCTTATTGAGCTTCTCTTTGTTTCGAGAATAGTTTAATATTCTCTACTTAACAGGGCCAACCGCATGACAGTGGAAGCTCATTTGGCCCCTCCCCCCCCCTCACATCACTCTCAATTCCCATACCCAATCATATATGACATTCGTAATTTCATTCATCCATTAATAACATATAACATTCATTCATTCGTCGGTAATAACATATAACATTCATTCATCCATTAATAACATATAAAAATTCATTCATTAACATATAGCTTACTCATTGTTAACATATTCACATTCATTCCCATTAACATATACTTACTCATTAATTAACATATTCACATTCATTCATTAACATATAATATTCATTCTTTCAATTTTTACATATTATCAAAAATATGGTTGTCATGATATGATTACAATCACTTTTTTTTTGTTTCTTTTTTAAAGCTAAAAAATCGGAAGTGGAGTATTGTTTTCTAAATCATATGTCCCCTCTTTAGTTGTTCTGCCCTCTGCTCATGATCTTAATGTATGCCTAGTCATCTTCTCATGACGTGGACGCCGCTGCAAGGGGGGTTTGCTGCAATAACAAAGAAATGTTAAACTGATATGTTTTATTATTATTGTTACAAGTATTTCATTAATTAAAAGAACATTAGAGTGGTTCTCTTTACAATGAGGTAAACCTATCGGGTAGAAGTGCCTGAAGATACATCACAATCTGTGCTCTAGGCCGGAGTCTTCTCCATATGATCAATGTCCCGCTGTGACAAAAATTAAATATAAAAAAAAAATTACCGAAATGAAACCAATAGACTTAAGAAAAAAACATAAGAATAAAATGGTATATTGGAGTCATTAATTGGAAGTTGGATAAAATGGTACATAGTACGTACCACCCCCATAGTAACTATGTTTGTAACTAAGCGATTCAAATTGTAATCGATTAGCAACTCTTCCCCTGTAGTTTTTGATTTTATCGCACATACGAATACATGATTTCCCTCGTGCGCCTCAAATATGCAATTGGGTTGCTTATTTGTTGACCCAGGTCATATACTGTTTATAAAACCTATAATATTCTTTCATGCTTTTGGCCTTCCGTCAATGTACATAGCCACTCCTTTATTTTGACCCTTATCTTTTAGCTGTATATAATTTGCTGACAGTGCATACCTACACATACTTCATGTATATCGAACCAGTTGCATCCAATCTTTGTAACTGTAACAGGGTCTGACATACTCCATCAATTTAGTAACTTTTTCATAACAGAACTTTATGCCGTCCATGCAAAATAGGCCCAAACCATGTAATGATGATGGTGCTATGTGATATATCCTCTCGTTAACATAAAAATCAGTGTTTATTGGAGGAAGTTCCTTGGGTACCCATTGTTTCCGTAGATGTTTTTACCTCAAGGGCACCTCAACGTCGCCTATGCTTTCATCATCATAAGAACATGACCCCCCTTCAACAAGAAAAAATTCCATGCGTTTACAAAATTTTCTTCTAATCTTTTGACCTCTAGTTGATCTCCCTCTTTTAGACATACTACATGTCTTACTTTCCTCTTCTCTTCCTGAATTTCCCCGCTCGAGGAAAACGGATCTGACAAATACCTATTTGGTGGTACCTATACTCATAAGGATGTTGGATGAAGTTCTTTCATGGTGATGTGATCCTAAGGTGACATTAAGATTAATCTATCATTTTATTGCTAGAATTTCACAAGTTATAAGGTAATCAAGTCTTGATAGATTCCAAGTTATTGTTACTATTGTCCAAATGTGTCCATCACAAATCAAATCTATTTAACATTTTAACTCCCAAACTTTGTAACAAGTGTTAAATGTGACTATGGTCCACCAGTTACACAACCAAGGCTTCAAATGTATTATCTAATTGTAATCAAAGGACTTTTTCTCTTCATTCAAGTAAATAAAGTTGAAGGGAAACACCACCAAGTGGTTTATTGGACACCTACATGACTAAAAATAGCAGAAAATTTACATTTAATTTCATATGTCTAAGTGGTTAACGAGGAGGGAGTGTGTACTAGGCCTGGTTAAGTCATCATAAGTTTATGCTTTGGCAATAATTTTTTTTTAAGTCATCTTAAATCTTCCTATGTCTAATTGCTAGGAGACTTTCAATATGTTTTAAGGTAGGATGATTGATGAAAGAGCCCAAAGAGCCTTTCTCCATGGTATCCAGGTACACATAGTAGTGGTCTTCTCTTATAGGGTTGGACATGATTTAAAGAACTTAGCTAGGAATTATTCATTTAACCTAAGGTTTTCTCATAATGCCATCATTGGAAAAGTATGATCAAATTCTTCTATTATGAAGAATTGGTCTATGTGCCTCTAGCAATCACTATAAATGTTTGTAAGGATAAAATGACTAATTGCATCAGGTAGGAGAGAATCAACTTTGAGTTCTTCAAAGATTATATTCCTCTATTCATAATTTTTAAGGGTTGTGTGTGGAGGAGGTTATCACTACCAAGAAGGGAGGAGACCTTTCCTTGTATTCTTTATAATTTTCATTATTCTTATTTATTTTACACTTACATTTACAAATACACATACATATGCATTTACTGTTTTTATTTATTTCTCATGTAGTTTAATAGTTTGATCGATTTCATATTATATGTGTGGAATCACTTTAGGATTACCCAATTACATTAATTTATGGATATGGTATCATAACACTTACAAGATATATGCTCTTTGCATTTACGTTAAGAAATACCACATTTATATACATAGATATAGATTTTCTTTGTGAATATGTTTGCATTTATTGTTCTAGGAGAGCATCCAGTAATTGCATTTACATTTACATTTAAAAATACATATACATACATACATACATACATACATGCATACATATATATATGTGTGTGTGTGTATGTATATCATTTATATTTAGTGTTCATAAACAACCCATTAGGTCTACACATGGATAAAAATTCATAAAATTAGATCTCCCATACATATTTTGTTGAAACCTAGACTTGAACCTCTCATTTCACATGCTTTTCTTCACAAAACTATTGAGGACATCAGCTATACCTTCTTTATTTCTCATCCTACACCCTATTCATGCATCCTACAATTAAAACAGTATCCATGGGGCCTCTTACACAAGCTACAGTAATCACAAAAAGTGTAAGCCCCTTTATATCATGTTTGAACTACAAAACCCTCAAAAATAGGTTAATTCGGATTATGATTTGTTGGTGAGTTGTATGGACAAAATCATTTGCGCCAACTCATTCTTGGAGTATTTTGAAAGAGAAGCGAATCAGGTGGCATTTAAGTACAAACCTTATAGTGTCAAGGTGAATGAGGTGATCAATTTTGATTGGCCAACTGATGAAGAGTATCAGAAATGGGTAAATGTATATTTAACTAAGGAAGAGTGAAAAGGAGTAGGCTGCTAACAATTGACAAATCAGTTGTTGCAGTTGCAACAGATTCCGGTTTTATTTTTTGGTGACAATCTAGGTGTGGAATTCTTGAAGTTTTTTGTTGCTGCATCAACCATTCTCAGCGAGCACGATGAACAAGAAGATTATCTAGGGAGATTGTTGTTGTAACAAATTTTTGGAATATCACAAGGTGGTCCAATTGGCTGGTGACATGTGTGCTTTCTAGCCCGATGCTTGTTTGCTCCTTATTTTTCTATAAGAAGGATTTCAAGGCCAGAAGTACGGGTTAGCAAGCTAGATATTTTTGGTTGAGTCTAGATGAAGTTGCAGAGAAAATTGTAAAGTCTGATGGTTTTAGGGAAAATGAAATTTAGGTTTTGAGTCATTTTGTAGTAGGTTTTAAATTCATGGGGATTTGATGTTTTATGACAGCATTGGCATTTGAATTGATATGATTAATTCAAACTCATGTCTCTCCATTGTACAAGCATATCTGAATTTTGAATAAAATGATCAAGGATTGTTTCATTCATCTCAGTGTTGTGGTGTGTATGATTCTTGTTTTAGCTTTAATTCAAGGAATTAATTAAAATGCTTGAATGGGATTGCAGGTGGATATGTTCTGTATAAGTATTTGATAGGTAGTATTGGGTTAGAATACATATTGATGAGATTGTAAAGAAATGTTATCAAGGATCTTATATGTTATGTGTTAAATCTGTCATAAACCCTTAGATGCTTATAAATTTGATTCCAATGGATCTATTTCATTGATCTAAGTTGTACTTATTCATATGGTTCAGTCTTTGTTTTCCTTTACCTAGAACTTGCTACAAAATTCAAATCAATGACTATCTTATACTGTGAAATGTTTTTGTAGTTATCTCATGCTCTAAATAGTTGATATTATTGATAAACAACCAATTCTATTCAGTATTATCCTATTAAGTTGAGCTATTAAATGAGATTATCTGTTGTTGTTAATGTTGTTTATGATGATGGTGCAAAGGTTTTAAACACAGTAAGGGATCACCCTCCCGGGTCTTGTAAAGCCCAAAGTGTAGGAGGTCTTTCAAATCCTCGTCAGTTGGTCCAAGTCCTTCGAGCTACCCTTTATTGGAATTGGCAACTCCATAGGTAGATTAGAAGATCAACCTACTTACCGTAAAAACAACCAACACCTTGCATATGTTTATGGTGGAGGTATTAAAGAAGAATTGTATGCCTCTATTTCCATTCATTAGATCTACCTTAGCCTAGCATATACTTGGGCTAAGTCTACAATTACTTGGAACTCGTTGTGATGAAGGCTATGTGTGATGAAATCCTAGACCTCAACCAAGATGTGGGTAGATTATGGGAGTTTTTCCAAGACCTGAGGCTGGTCGATAAAAATGTGAAAGACTAAGCTATTTTATTTTTTGTCTTATCTTATACTATTTTACGAGAATGGGGGTGCCAATGTACAAGAAGATATTTGGAAACTAGGCATGAAAATTGAAGGTTAAAGAGAATGGAGGTGCCAAACTTACAGTACTCATTGCCCCTTGGTCATCGATTTTCCTTGAGTGCCCTTAACCTCATCCTCGGCGCTGGTATTGACCTTGTTTTAACTCCAAACTCTTCCTCGGCACTCACATTGACCTTGTTTTCACTACTCCAAACTCTTCCTTAGCGCTGGTATTGACCTTTCACTTCTCCAATTTGATGAGCTACAACCTAGTTTTGTTAGGTTTTATAGTAAGTTAATTAAATTGAAAATTTTGGCACCATTTAGCTAGGTTTTAATATTCTACAATATAGTTACATATATATTAGCTATATTTTACATAATAAATAATATAATTATTCAACTTATTATAATTATATATTATATTCTTTAACAAAATTATTAAATACGTATAAAATTATTATAATTAATAATTAATAATAAGTATATTTTTATATAATATAAAATATAAATTAATATAATATATATTTAATATAGTAATATATATTAATGTAGAGGGAGAGAAACTAAATTTTGATTGGTTTTCATGTCAACAATCCAAGGACGTGTCGCCCAGGGAGTTATGCTCAAGGTAGCGTTTGATTAACAATGTGATAATTCTCCTTCAAGACCTCTTCCAATGTACCCATTTTATAGGAAACAAAGATAAATATATAGAGAGAGGGAGATAATGACAAACATAGAAATATAAAGGGAGACAATGAGATAGAGAGAAGTAGAGAGATAAAGAGATAAGGATGAATAGATAGAGATATAGGGAGGCTGGTTGATATATCTCTCCCTGTCACTCTCTATCTCTCTATATCTCCCACTATCTATGTCACTCCCTCTTCCCCCCTCTATCTATTGAGCTATCTCTCCCTCTCCCCCCTTTCTCTCTCATTCACTCCATCTCTCCCTCCATCTCTCATACTCTATATCTCTATCTCTATTTCTCTTTTTATCTCCCTCTCACTGTCTCTATCTCTTTCTATCTATATCCCTTTCTCTCCCCCCCTCTCTATCTCTCACTATCTCTCCCTCCCTATCCCCCCTATCCATTGACTCTCTATCTCCACCTCTCTTCCTTTCTCTTCCCATATATCTCCATCTCTCTTTCTCTCCCCATCTATCTCTATCTCCCCATATATTAACTAAGAATCCATGCAAGCATACAATAGTATATGTTGGTAAAACTATAATAGTGTTTTATTAAGCTATAAGTAACACTTATCTTTCTAATGTCAAGCCTTCTTATAAAAATAGTGTTTTATTAAACTATAAGTAGATTATTGTCACCACTCTTCATTCAACATGAAATGACAAATGTACCAATTTTTTTTTGCTTTTGTCAAGTTTCATTAACCAAGCTATTTATTGGGTTGAATAAAGTTGTGTTATGACCCTTCATCTCTTTAAAATAATTAGACAATATTAGCGAGATCAGGAAGGGGAGAAAACTAAACTCCTTCAAAATAGGGGTAGTTGTGGGTTTGTTGGTTTTCTTTGTATACTATATACTTAGTTCCTCTAGGATAAATAAGCCACTTTAGATCATTTTCTTAGTTGTATATCCTAACTAATATAGAGTAAGCTTTTTCATTTTAATTGACTACTACATAATAGTTTATGTGTTGAAAGAATTGTTTCCATTCTTTGTAGTTTTTACATTGGAATACAAGTCATATTTAATTTCATGCCAACATACTTCATAAAGATATTTGTTTGAAATAAGTGCTTCATAACCCATCAAATCAAATCATAATTAACCTATCAAAAAGGAAATAGGAATTTTCTAAATAAAAGAACACTTGACCCAATCATAAGTGTATGGCCTTCTAAGAAAGGAGTGATCCACCTTAGCAATAACAACTACCTGATTTAGACATCGGTATGTGTAGGAACATGATGGGCCAAAAAGTGGAAACATGAAAAAAGTAGCATTTTGAACTCGCCCAAAAATGCAAAAATCTCGAGTTGACTTTTTTTTGGGTTGGGTGTCAGTACATTTCTCCATAGCAATGCCCAAGCCAAAGTACTACAAATTGGATATCCGATTTTTTTTGGATATCCAATTCATGTCTAATATCTAATTTGAAAAGCATTTTAAAATGTAATATTTTGGTGTTATAAATTAGATATCTGATCTAAATCGGATATCCAATTTTTGCACACATATAC
>VDFB02378312.1:0-20884 GCA_007258455.2 Sequoia sempervirens
TTTATATGTTCTTCTCAGCCTCTTGTACTCATGCTCTAGTTTTACTAAATTTACCTCTTTTACAACTTGCTTATTGAGGTTAAAACACTTGATAATATCCTCTCTTGAGACATCAACTAAGCACCCATCATTTGGGAGCCTAGAAATTTTAGTTGGGGCATGGTAGCTATAGGACAGGGCTTTAATCAACTCAATATCAATGAAAATATTTGGAAAAATCAGTTTAGCTAAAGCAAAGGTCCATAGGTTTGATTTTGGAACCTTATCATTCCTGTTTCGATAGAAATACCAATAGAGGTTCCAACCCGACTAAGGAATAATGGGGTCTCTACCCCCTTGACCTAAATCTCTAAAAAAATTCTTATGTCCTTTGTCAACTGAACTAGGTAATAGAGAAAGTAATGGGGACTACAAAGAGGGTTTGCTAGTTTTGACTTCATCCTTTTTAATCCCTACTTCAGCCTTCTCTGGTGTCATTTCTATAAAATTTAGAGAGTGATGAGCAGAGCTTACCCAGTGATATAATTTTCCTTGAAGAATTCCTTTTGCTCCCATGCTTTGAGCTCTTCTTGAACTTAACTTTAGCTATTTTGGAAAAATTCTCAACTTATTTTGTGTATTTTAAAACCAAGCTGCATTTACTCCTGAATCATAAATTCACACAATTCAAATCTTTTTATTGAGCTCAATTTTGTATTTTGATTTTGACTGATGTTATTGGTATGCTTTAAATGATCCAATGACCAATTTACTACACT
The DNA here is from genome assembly GCA_007258455.2 of Sequoia sempervirens. Classification (NCBI taxonomy): domain Eukaryota; kingdom Viridiplantae; phylum Streptophyta; class Pinopsida; order Cupressales; family Cupressaceae; genus Sequoia; species Sequoia sempervirens. The sequence goes on from VDFB02378312.1 coordinate 759, forward strand.
ACCTCATGTTACTTTTCACTCCCCTGCAGTACCGCAGTGTGCTTTCATTATCCCTCTTCCATGTACCGCTCTACTACACATGACCTTTGGCTCTCTTTTGATACCACAGTGTATCCTGAATACATATATTAATATACCACTCTACAGTGGGTCTCCTTTTGTGCTCCTACAGTACTGGGGTATGTCTTCTTAGTACTCCTCCTTAGTATACCACTTTACCGCAAGCTATGTTTTGACCCTCTATGGTATAGTGGTGTCTCCTTTTATTACTACCCTTTAGTGTACTGCTCTACCGCAAGCTTTGTCTTGACCCTATTAGGTATAGCGGTGAAGGTGACTGAGTATAGTTTTATCCCCTCATACTGTCATATCGTGAGCTTCTTTGTAATGGGCTGGGGTAGAGATGTATGATGTAAGGGCTATATCGGGTATCCAATGCGGTAGCAGTATAGTGGTAAAGGAAAAAATTGACCTAATGGATGGCAAAAATGTGATCTTTTATGAAAATGATAGTATGAATTTTGAATTTTAATTGATGAAATCCTTAGAATTTTTTATGAAAATTCTGGTTCTAACATGGTGAAAATGGTATTTAATAAACATTGATTTACAAACAGTACTCAGATTTTAATTTATACATATATATATATATATAAATGTTGAAATATGTATTTATATTTATACATATATGTGCATACGTATATGTATAGTATAGGCATAATAGAAAAATAAATTCTGCCTATGTGAAGTAATAGAGAATGCCAATAACCAAATGGGAAATTAAACAGTATTATGAAAATTTGTGTTACATATTTAAGGGTTTCTTTTTAAAATAGAAAAATGTTTTCTTTATTAATAAATGATTACATTGGATTATGAATTTTTGAAATATTAAATGGTAAGACGTATATTTCATTATATAAACACATATTTAGATTGGTGGAATTTGGTTAAATAATTGAATTTGGATGATCTCTTTAAATGATTTTTTCTCTCATATTTTGTACTAGTTGATATGTAGATTCTTTATGTATATGATCTTTGAGAGTTATGTTATTGTGTTAATTTTTGGAAATGGAGATGATTTTGGGTTATTATTTCTAAATGGGATTCCTTTGTGCTCAATGGTTAAGGGAGTTTTTCCAGAGGCTTAAGAGAAGTATCTTATTGGTTGGGTTTTATGATTGTTCCAATTTGAAGTGGTTTGGTAATGTGCATGAGATGTGTTCATGAGGGTCTTTAGCCTTGCATTGTTTACACGTTATTATGGTTGTGATTTGTGAGAAAGGCGGTCCATGCCTTGCTCTAGATATGTGTTCCTTGTGGTTTTCTTTAGAGTGCAAGATGGCTATACCTTGTTTGATGTATTAAGTCTTCTAGTTGCAAGTAGGGGGAGTGGCTCTCAATGGGGGCCAAAACCCAAAGTGGTGTCCAGGGTAACTCTTTGAGAGTTTATTTAATCTAGTGATAACTTAAAATGAATTAGGGGGTTGTGTAGTTTTCTAATTAATCAAGATAATGGTAAGCCTCACTCATGACTCAAGTGCTTGTTTAGGCTTGAGAGTATATGGGAAGGCCTAGAATGGAAAGATCAACTGCCTTGTACTCATGAAAGGTATGTTGATTCAACATGAGTTTGTATGGGGTTCTGTGGATCTAAGATGTACGCCTCCTCAGATTGTTGTCATTTTCCTCATAATTCTCTAAGTGTTTTATTGTGAATTGAGACTATGATGGTGATTGTTTCCAAATCAATTTGGCTTGTATGTTTTGGTTTTCTGGATGCTCCAAGTGATACTATTTTATGATGCTGGATAGATAAGGATGATGCACATGCTTGTCATTATCTAGTTATGCTTATCATCTAGATGTGGTATTATGGGTTATGTAAATACATTAATGCTTGCTGATATTAAGGACAAATGCCACCCAGTTGAGTCTCAGAGAGGACACAGAGATCACTCATTCAAGTAAGTGCCCTACTATGTTGTGACTCTTTCATGTGGTACTTACATTGAATATATATATTCTTTGATTGATGTTTGGTTTAATGTAGGATGTAGGTACCGGGCATCGACTCCACCCTCACTGTCAGGTATGAGTATGCCTTATAAGCCCAATGGGTATGATATGGAAACCTGAGTTGACAAGAAAGTCCCTCATCCTAGTCTCACACTCACACAGGTTTGGATGTTGTCATCTATTCACACCTCATCTTCATTTTGGCATCACTGGCTTGATTTTGTCTATCTTTTAACTCAAGTTCTATTTAATATTTAATTTAATATTTTTTTATTTTGTCATTCAAGTTAATTGGTTAATTAATGTGTTTCAATTATTTGGCATGGTTGTTGCTCATTATCATTCAGGTATCGTTTTGGGTTACTTTTCTCTTATTTGTAATGTTGATTTAATTAAACTAATAAATTAAATTATTAAATTATTAAGAAAATTTAATTAATTAATTATTAAATTAATTCAAAGGGGATATTGATTTAATAGCTTATATTATTCCTTTATTAAAGATGAAAATGTAAATAAAACATATATTTTCAATTATAAATAATGTTTATTTTTAAATTTAAATATCTTGAATAATGAAGTATTTCATGAAATATATTAAAGTGGATATTTAAAAAATAAATAAAAAATTGAATAACCTTAAATTTTGAAAAAGAGTAATTTAATTAATTACATTTTAAAAGTCATTGTAGAATTAACAACTATGATTTATTAAAATTGAATAATGTGATTTAATGTTAAACAGTAAAACAATAATAAATGGTGAAAATAATTGTTACCCTTAGTTGTTAATAAAATAATTTTGAAGAAAGTTAGGTTTCTAGAATAAATAAAAGCCTAAAGATTTTACCAACAGGTGGTAAAACACAGGAAAGGTAAATTGATGGGTGCACTCTCAAAAACTATAAAATGATTTAGACAATTGCCACTTGTCTTGTTTGGTTATCAAAAACTTTAGAGGAATTCATGAATTAAAATGGGAATTGTTTTTTTGGCTTGCTCGACAATCTTTGGTGGTGATTTTTCTTGATAATCTTTTTAGGTAATCTTGTTGGGTGAAAAGTTAAAAAAAAAATTACAACCCTGTGCATTTTGAAGTAGCTGAAACAGATTTGGATTTTTTCTATACAAAAGAGAGATTAACTCAACATCATCTCCATCTCCAAATGTCATTTATCTAGGTTGGTGATTTTATTTTGAAATTCACTTCCCCTTTTTGCTTATGCATAAAAAAAATGATTTGTTGTTCTGGATGGTTATTAGATTATTTTCTATCTTTTGTGGGCGCACCCAGGATATATTTTATTTAACAATTTATATATTGTTTTCATGAAATGTTAAGAGTAAACTAATATTTTTATGTACATTTAAATAGCCTCCAAAAAACTTAGTATTTATTGGCTAAATGTTTAAATTTTTTTATATATGTATATGTTGTGGATTTAAAATATGTATATGTTGTAGTTTGGATTTAATATATCTATATGTTGTAGTTTATGGTTATTTATGTATATATTTAGAATGTTGCTCTATAACAACTGTTATGTCATATATATGTGTGTGTGTGTGTGTGTGTGTGTGTATTCATGCTTTTATATTTCCAGCCCATAATGTTTAAGAGAAAACAATATATATATATATATATATAATTTATATTGTTATCTTTATTTATTGTTTATTGGGATGAATGCTTTCTTTTCTTTTTGTCACAAAATAACCAGCTTGCATGTATAGGTTTATACCTTTGTGAAAGAAAATACCATTAAATAATAGAAGGCTGTTTTATAACAACAAATAGTTTGCTATATATATATATAGGTTGGTAAAAGTAAATTGGGTGTATGTATGAAATACAGAAAATAATCTAAAATGTAGTTTTTATTCAAAATTGTTTTTATTTATATTTAGAATAGAAAAGAAATTTGTTTCTGAATTAAAAGAAATAAAACTTACTATTCTTTTAACATGTAGTGTCCCTCCCACTTTGACATCCTGTCTCAGTTTGTTTTCGGTTTGATAGATAGATGCTTTAGTTGTCTATGATACTATGCTGTTCATTTCCAAATATGACTCCGACATTATGTTGTTTTTATACTTCGTGTTGATGATACATTTGACATCCTGATCATCTGGTTGTGTTTATGTGATGATATTGAGATTGACACATATGTGATATGGTTTATTTTGCTTATAAGTTGTTATGAGGTTATCATGATGTATTTGATGTGTATGGTAAAATAATGCTTGTCAGTTTTGGTGAAGAAGATAGTGTAGCACTACTCACTCATGAGTATCCTGCTACGCTACGACTCTTCTTCACGGTGTGTTTGTTGATATATGTTTATATGTTTAATAATGATGTTTTATGCAAATACAGGTACCGAGTATCGGCTCCACCTGCTTGTCAGGTCTGAGTGTACCCTAATCCAATAAAATTATGTTGATCCAAAGATAGTGTCAGGTCCTTATTAAACCATCGTTCTTCATTGAATGAATATCTTTTGTCACCTATTGTTGTCTAGTTCGTTTCTGTTGAGTTGTACTTGTCTGTATTGTTTTGTTTGGGAATCAATATTTTAGTTAAATGATTATTTGTTAATATACTTGATTAAATGTTTATGTTTATGTTATGGTTTAATTTATTAATTTAAAATAAACAAGTCAATTAATTAAAAGAGAATGTTAATCTTGTGAAAAGGTATTTAATTAAATGTAATTGCTGAATTACTTGTGCAAATAGGAGTTATGTGAAAATAGATATTTTCAAGAAGTTGTTTTCAACTTGTTATAGAATTTGGATTTGGAGTTGAAAATGTGATCTGATGTTAAAAGGGTAAGTTAGAACTGATTGATCAATTATGAATGCATAATTGACTATCAGTTAAGCTTCATGATTGAGAGTAAATTAAATGCATTAAAAGCTTTTGGGGGTTGCACTCTCATGCATAGTAACAAAGTCAAAGGTTTGCATAATAGTTGTTTTGGGAAAAAAATTTGTTCAACATTTTTTCAAAAAGTTTTTAAGCAAGATTTTTGGCTCTTGGAAAGATTTTGATTGGAAATTGTTGAATTCTTCATCAAGATTCTTGAGTGATTCGAACAGAATTAACAAGTTCTTTACTTTTCAATCTATATTTTGTTTTTTAAAAGAAATGAAACTTTTCTTTAATGAGTTTGAACACTGATTATTCTTGAAAAAAATTTCTTTGTCTATGAAATTCGTTTGATCTTCTTGAACTTGCACATTCAACAAGAAACAATTAGAGTAACTTTCAAAATTAGAGAAACTTTCAAATTAGAGAGAAGAGAAAAGTAAACAATGATAAAGGAAGTTCAGAGAAATAAAATTACAATTTGCAATTTACTATATGAATTATAGTTTGTATGATCTATTATATTCTTCGAATTATGAGAACTTTCTTAAATTTCATTTCATGTTTTTGATTCTTTCTCTACTATCGACTCAGATATCTTTCTATTTATTCTTTTGTTTGTGCCTAATGAGTCTGAAATGAATCCGATAGATGTTGATTTGATGTATGATCTACCATATGAAGTTGCAGTTTATGATATGTAATCATAGTTATTGATTTTAAGCTTATAGAGCTCAATTCCATTTATCTTCATTATTGTCAATATAAGCCTTGTCTTTTTAATAAGCTTCTCCCAAACATGTCATGATACCAGTATATGGTTTTGGGATTCATCTTCCTTCATATTCAAGCCGATATTTGTTCCCATCTAGAAATTGCAGTGGCTGGAAAGTTTCTAAGATTCATTTCACCAATCTGTTGTAGTGTGCATCCTGTAGTCATTATCTTCCTTATTAATGGCGTCGCCCTATCTATAATTGGTCATATTTTAAATCTACTTTAGCCTGCCTTGATTCCATGTGTTCCTATAACAATTTGGTTTATATGTACGTCTCCTTACAATCAATCTTTGCATGCAAAGTAACGATCTTGTAGATAGGAAGAATAGTTGAAAATTCATGGGGTCCACCTTTTTATTCTAACTTCTTGCATTTAACTTTTGCATGCATCTAGCTTGTGCTTGCTTGAGTTTTCTTTCCTGACTACAAGTCATTCGCAACCTATCACAGCTGTAACGCTCTAACTTAGAAGGGAATGGACGTTTAAATGATCTCCCTTATTCTATTCACACCTCACCCATATGTAGCACTTGAACATAGAGGGATGTAAAGATTTAAATAATCTCTTTGACCTTATCTTTGGCTATTTTTTGATTTTTTTTTAAGGTGCCTGATATTTTCTTCTATTTATAGACAATTGGGGATTATTGCTTAAATTTCTGGGAACAATTTATGATTGCCTGACATAAAACTATATTGGGCGCCTATTTCATATTCCATCACTATATTTACTAGTTTTCCCCTGGGTGTGTTTCTTTTAGTATGGTTATTACCTTTAATTTTTATCTGGAATCAATTTTATTAGTTTTGTAAATAAGCATAAATACCATATTTTGTTCACAGTGCATAACAGGGGTTATCTCCTTTCAAGCTGAAATGAATCGGCGTAAAAATGCAATAGAATTCAATAGTTAAATCTATTTTATGTGATTCATGATCATCAGCATTAAGATGCTTGCTTCGTGCCCTATATGTATAGCTTCTTAGTGTTAGCATAAACACTGGACTTGTTAATCAAGATTGATAAAAAAGATGATATTAAATCTGACTTTATTATTCAATACCATGCATTAAAAATCTACCAGTTCAAGTCTTAAGATATGTAAGGTTCAATATTTTGCATGATGTGATTATTACCTAACTCTTGTTTAAGTTATCATTTCTCAATTGAACTATGCATGAGAGATGCGTACACTTTAATTAGAGATAACTGCGGTTAAAATTATTAAATAAATGTTATTAGATATTTGATCTATGATTTGATGGTTATATGTTTAAAAGTTGTAGTGTGCAATCAGATTGAACTGAGGCTGTGTTTACATTTAAACAAGTAAATATGTATATATATACTTATTTAAATTATTTAGCTTTTAAGTGTTGATTTGTAATGATAAAGGAGTTATATTGTTCTTGTTGAAGAGTGATCTTGGACGTAATGCGTTCATATAGAATAAACGGATAAAATTGTTGGGATATGTTTATGATATCTTTTGAGAATGTATATTGGTGAATGTGAGTCTTTTTACTTCCAGAGGCTAGAGGGTTGATTTGAGATATGAGCTTTTGATGTTTGTTCATTGTTGTTTTAAATACCTAGATTTATTTTGGGACTCAGCCATGCAAGAGTTAATTGTCACCTTAGAGGTGTTTGAATTTTTCAATGATTGGGACATGAGTGAGATATGTTCTCTTATGGTTTTGTTTCATACACATATTGGTTGTCTTTGGTATTTTTATGCTGTGCCATGTTTATAGGAAGAGTGGCTTGCGATAGGGGCCGAAACCCTAAGTGGTTGCCAGGGTAACCTATTGTGGGTTTTTGTAATCCAGTGAAAACCTAACTAATGTACTAGGGGTTGGGTAGTATTTAACATTAATTCAGATAATATGTATGCCTCACCTAGTGCCTTAATGCTTGTTTAGATTAAGGGTAGGTTGAGAAGGCTTGGAATGGCTTGTCGTCTACCTTGTCTTCCTGAAAGGTAACTCGAATCCACATGAGTTTTTCTAGGGGCCAAGAATCGGTAGAGACTGCCAGGGTAAGTCTAGATGAGGGTCGATAGTCTAGGAAGATTCACCAAGGTAACCTAGAATAGCTATGTGATGACACTCTATCCTGGAGCATGCTTGTGGTATTTTATGTAGAGTCACCTTTGTTACTATTGTAGCCTCTGGGATTTTACTTGTGATCTTGTAATTTTAGATTTTGTCATGTCATTATGTGTAGTCAGCCATGCAATGCAATGTAATGTATGTTCTTTGTTGTTTGTATGATTGTCTTCTAGACCTGTCATTATCTCCTAGCACGGAGGGAGTGGACCTTCAGGTTTCACGTGATAGGGAGGAAACCATGCTATTACCTTCATTGGTCCTTCCATAGATGTTAAGTATATTTGATACCATTGTCTGTGGAGTAGGTTCATGTCACTTTCTTGTTCGTGATGATGCATTTTGAACATGTCTGCTAAAGACATGGATGTTTGATATGATGAGATCACTACCCTCTTGTATATTCACTCCCCATGTGCATGAGTGTAATTTTGTATCAAAAATATGATGTATCGAGCATTTTACCAAAAATCTCAGTTGATGTAATCTAGTTATGTAACTTGACTTTATTAAGCTTATGAAATTTGATCATTCATGAACGTGATATGTTATTATGTTTTATAAATTTGATATTATGATGAGATGTTCTTATTTGTATGGTTTAAGTAACATCATCTTGGAATCCTTAAAACAATTGTGTAATCAAATGATTTTAAAAAATAAAAAATTTATTCCTAATTTGTTCTCTTACTTTGTTTTAATGGAAACTCATGTATGCTACATAACAACAGTAATAGTCATAATAAATATATTTTACATATTTATATTATATCATATGTATATTTATGAATATTTATATATATATATATATATATACACATATATATATATACACACACATATATATACACATATATATATACATACATACATATACATACATATATACATATTTATACATACATACATACATATACATAAATACATACATACATACATACATACATACATACATACATACATACATACATATACATATATATATATATATATATATATATATATATATATATATATATATATATATCATGAGATTAAAATTAAAGAAAGAAGGTAATTAATTAGTAAAGGGATTAGGGTGTATTTGGAATCCTTACTTCTAGCTTTTTTTTATGGCGATTTCCCTAGTTTCTTTTATTCCATTTTATATTCCCTTAAAATTCTCATTATTTCTTTTAGATTGTAGATTTTTACTTAATAATAATAAAAAAAGTTTTTTCATGGTAAATTTTATTAGGTGGGAATAACCATTAATACTTTCTCTTTTAAAAGGTAAGAAATTAAATAGAGTTATTTCTATTTTAAAATATTTTAGTTTAATTCAATTTAATATATAGATATATGTTTATTTGCTAATTACTATTGATCCATTGTTTAGAAAAGTGACATTTAAACTTGATAAATATACTTGAGATGAGTTTATTATTCTTTTAATGATAAATTATTTTTGGTTATGTATTTAACTAAATTTGTTAGTTGCAAATAGCCATAAAATTATAGGGAAACACCCAAATTTTTAAGGTTAAAATATAATAGATATACATTTAGTTTCACATATGTGTAGACTTACTCATTTAAGCAATGAGATTAAATGTATATTGTAATTATATAGGTTGATTCTCTAAATAACAGAGTAGTTATGTTAAATTATATTTTATTATAAATATATATATATAGGTGTGTGTTTCAATATATTGTTAAATGAAAGTTCAATAGTGTGTGGTGAATTAAAAATGTTTAAATATTTATATATATTTGTATATATATACCAATATTTAAAATATCATATATATATATATATGCATGTATTATGATTATTATTAAAGTGAAAAATTGTAATATTAAAATTCTTAATGAGATGTGTAAATCCTTTTTAGTTAAATTTATTTATTTTTGTGTAAATAGATGGTTTTGTTAGGAATCATAGTTAAGAGAAACTCATTGGTGTTAATTTAAAGTTTTTATATTACAAGATTTAATAGTTCTCTAATTGTTTAAATGACTTCAATATGGTCGTCTAAATAAAATTTGTTTTAGTACCTAGCATGTTCTTGAAAAATGTTACTTGAATGTGATGTGAAGTTAAAGATGGATGTTTATGTCCCCATGTTGATTGTGATTTTCTTTCCCTTGTAACGTTTCAATTTGATGAGATTTTGTGTTGGTCATGTGGGAACTCTTAGCATGGAGTTATTTACCATTGGGAGCTTGTGGGTAGTTGTCCTATAAAATTCCAGAGGCAATGGGAAATATTTTTTTAATGTGGATTTCCATGTTTTGACCTTTATGAGTCATTGATTGTATTTCTGGGTTCAACTCTTGGGGGTGTTACCTTTTTTTGTTGCCTTGTCATTTGATATGGCTTTGAGCGAGAATGTCCATGCCTCACATTTGTACTTGGTCTCATGATTTTACTATTTTTTTTTGTGTACACCCCTTGGTATTGTGAGATTTCTTTTAGGGCTAATAGGGAGAGTGGCTCTTCATGGGGGCTAGGGCACAAAGGAGTAGCCTGGATAACCCATGGAAGAGTTGGTTAAATAAGTGAAAACATAATAAATTAAACTAGTGGGTTTGGGTAGGAACACATTAACAAAAGATAAGATGTCTCAACCATGCCATTAGTGATTTCATAAACTAAGGATGGGCTGAGAAGGCCATGGTCGAAAAGATAGCTACCTCGTCCTCATGAGAGGCTTGTGGTCCCACACATGTCACCCTATGGGGACGACACCTAGTGAGAGGTAGCCAGATAACCATAGATGGGGGCCAATGCTTGTTGAGAGAGCCAAGAGGATAACCCATGATAGGGTCATGCAATGAACTCTCCCATAGTATCCCTTGCTTTTTCCTTTGTGTACCTTAGGAAGCGGTCATCTTAAGTAGTAGTTTTGATGTTTTTTTTTTCATGTATATGTTTTGATGGGTCTTGAAGTCTCTTCTTGATTATTCTTGGTGAGGGTCTTTCTTGTCGCTCTCTAGCATGGGGGTGGGCCTTTAAGGTCCACATGGTTGGGTGGAACATGATTTTCACCCCATTGGGTTCCTAGTCAGTGTTTGTGAACCACAAATTTTGTCTTTTTGTAGATGATCTAGAGCTTCACCATAGTTTAGTTATATCAAGTTTAGTTATGTAATTTCTCTATTATTTGATGTATCTTTCCCACTATGTGATATTCTACTTTCAAAAAAAAATTGTATAGTAATTTGTTAGTTTTAGTTGTCCTTTAACCGCTGCGGGGCTTTATAGTAGAGGCTGCTAGGGTAACCCAGGATGGGGGCCGAGAGTCTAGGAAGATTTTCCAGGGCAACCATAGCAAGCTATGTGTTGACACTCCTCCCTATTGCAACCTAGCATTCCCTAGTCTTGTGTTTCCCCTTTGTTGTTTGTGAGCCTCTAGAAGCGGTGTCTCTATTATGTGATGTTATATTATACATTGTATGTTATTCATGTGAGCCCTTTGGTGTTTTGTTACTATCTGCTTGACTTTTTGAGTAGTGGAACCTTATTTTTATCTCCTAGCACAAGGGGTGGACCTTAGGGTTCCACATGGTTGGGTGGATTATGCTTTTTCCACCATTGAGTTTCCCTTGCTTTTGTTTGTGAACATGGAGGATGTACATTATGTAGTAGGTTTCATATCTTGTACTAGTCTAGGAGATAGTTGTACATGTTATGTATTTTATATGTATATCCTTTGTATCATCTAATGTAATCTTCCCGTTGTAATCAAGGAAGCATCAAGATGTAAGCTTGTAACAGTGTAATGATGTACTCCCATGTATTAGAGAATGTATATGTACCCATTGGTTCTTATTATATGACTTTTAATGACGATGTATCTGATTTTATAAGATGAAGATGTATGTGTTTATTCATTTAATACAATGGATTTAAAATGAACTCTTGTTGTTAGGTAATCTACGATGTATGTTTAGATCTTGTTAAGTAGGTTTGTTCATAATGTATTAATTGAACCTTAGAGGATATAGTTTAGCTTATGTGTTATGTTTAGATATGGTTTACATTTCTTATTATTGCACTTAAAAAAAAAATTGTCATTATTGTAGTTAGATGTGTTGTCCTGTAGGGTTGTTGGGTGGGGCGTTAAACTTGGTATCAGAGCATAGGTTCATACACTAGGCAATCTAGATTCATATGAGAAAATTATGTTGTCCTAGTGCTTAGACTCTTGGGCTTATGCATTCTCCCTTTTGTCATCTTCACCTAGTAATTTGAGACTTGTCCTTCGGTGGTGTTGTGTAGGATGGTGCCTAGAGGTCAAGATCTTGGTGGGGTTCATTGTAGAGGTCAAGGTGGTGGTCATGGGGCACACCACTAGAACACCTCTTCTCAAAGTTTCCATAAGAATGATCATGAGGAACACTAGGGGCCTTAGAACATTCAAGGAAATGGTGGTTAGAATCATGGCTAGCTAGAGTTAGAGGGAGCTCAGTTACGTCCTTTTCTTGAAGAGATTCTTGCCCACCTAGGCCCTAGATAGGAGGGTAATCAGTAGGTGGTTAGGGAAAGAGAAAGGTCTCCTAGGAGGAGAGATGTCACAATTGTGGTGGGTCATATAATGGATCTCTTGAGGGAACATTCTCCTACCTTCAATAGTTCTAGTGGTGGTTTGGAGGATGAGACTTGGATGATTGGTGTTTGGATTGGTAGTGCGCCTCCAATAGGCTTCAAGTTCTGGGGTGGTCATTTTTTAGTCTAGGAAAATACAGAGTTAGTAGCAAGCCAAGCTTTCACAACGAGCCAAGTTTTATTGTCCTAGCTAGTCAGCTTATAGTACATAGACTATATCTAGTAGGGGTAGATTCTAGTAGTCCAATGCACCCCCAAGAGGAAGAGGATATGGAAGAGGTACAAGTTGTTTTTCTTGTGGCCAACAGGGCCACATAGCTCAACAGTGTCCCCAGAGGAGCACACTATAATTTAGTCAAAATTTGATAGCCTCATAGCTAGCAATGGGTGATGTAGGTAGGTCTCACAAAGTGATTGTAGTGGTTGATAACTGCTAGGTAGAGCATCAAGGAATAGATGTGGAGACACAAGTTGGGGACAGGAAATTGACTCAAGAGCCTATGGGAATTCTGTAGTACAAGAGACTCATCCTTAGGGGTCGAGATATGGAGCAGGTGAGGGTCCAGTGGGATCCTAATGATGAGGCTTCAGCTGCTTGCAAGGATGCATCCCAGATATGAGAGTCATACCCATACTTGTTTATAGGCTTCCAAGAGTAAGCCTAATCCTAGGGGGGAAGGATGTAGTGCCCCTCATGTTGTTCCCATTAGACTGAGAATGGTTCTATTAGGAAAGACACTATGACACTTTGTTGATGTTATATTTCCTACTTTGATGATAATGTATGACACTTGATGTTACTTTGGTGTTCTTGCTACTGTTTGAGTTTATGCATATGCTGCAACAGATTTATGGACTTAATAGTTTATGTGGATTAATTTAATTGTGAGCATTATGTGTTATCTAATCATGGTTACTGTGCATTTATGTAGTGATTGTTTGATGTTTGTTATGTAATTGGCATGCTATGCATTCATGTGGTTACATGTTTGATGTGTCTTGGTGAGAGGAACAATGTTGCATTACTCATTCATGAGTACCCTACTATGCTATGATTTCCTTTCATAGTGTGTCTAACTATTTGATTATATATGTTGTTCGACCATTTTGTTTGATGTAGATTGTAGGCACTAGGAATCAACTCCACCTGAATTGTTAGGTCCAAGCATGCCTTAAACCAAATGGAAAATTGTTGAAAACAAAGATAACGAAATGTCCCCTACCCTTGCCATCATCCTTGACGAGGATGAGTATCTAGTTGGTCAACCATCAGTCTTGTATGTGTTTGTGGTTAGTTGTTTTTATTTTCAAACTTTTTTATGTTTAAATGATTATTGTTGATATTTAATTGGTAAATTAAATTGGTGTAATAATGATGTTTGATTAGTTGTTGAATTAAATAAATTATTAAACGAAACATGTGTAGAAATAAATATATAAGATGCCTTGGTTAATTAATTAAATTAAATTAAATTGTTAAGCTAAAAATTATTTTACAATTAAATATAAATATATTCATTATTAATGTTGAGTTTAATAAATTAAAAGGTGGGAAAGTAATATAATATAATATAAAATATTAAATCAGAAGGAGATAATGGTTAAACTATAAAAGCAATTAAAAAGATAGAAAAAGAATTGTTCAGAGCACATGTGTGACTTCAAACTGCTTGTCATTTGAAAATTTGTTGTTTTGTGAGATTTTTATCTGATTTTTGTGTTCAAAAAATCTTAAAACTTCTTTTTGGAAAAATAATAACAATGACCATTTGGAGAGATTATGGATCATTATTGGATTTTGGGTTTTCAAAAAGAGAACTTTGTCTAAGATAAAATTTTTGTAGAATAATTGTTTTATGTTGATCATTTCAAAAAATTAGGTTGGGGGAAATTACTAAAAAATTGATTTAGGCTTTGGAGAAGTTGATTGTTGTTGTCATTGAAGTTTGATATCGACACGAGATTCTTGTCTCAACCATCGGTTGAACCAAGTTGGCTTTGTTCCTTGTCCTTTGTTGTTTCTCTTATTAGAGCAATTGAACCCTCTCTTCGTTTGTTCAAAACTGAATTATTGTATGTTTGTTGTAGATTGAAAATGTGATTTCCATTTAATAAATTAAAATTGGGGTTTGACTATAAATCTTGAAATCATTAAGCTTTTGTCCATCTGCCATTCACTCAAAAGTTTTATTTTAACTCATTGGAAAATCTATTTTGTACATATCCCACAGTCATTGCAATCCATGAGATGGCATCACTTTGTAGCATTCTATCAAACAATTTGCATGCCTTGTCCATGCTTTCACATTTTGTATTTTCATTTATATAAGTGTAGTTGTACATAAATTTTTCCAAGATTCCATTATGGCACGAGTAGTGAGGCTATCGACAAAGGTGGTGAACCTGGCTATACACCTGACAATTTCCTTTGCTCGAATTTATGGTAGTGTAGGTTTTTTTTTAGACTGTTTTATTTAGCACCACCAATATTCACTACAAGAACATTTTCAATGTTTGAAGTGGTGGAAGTAGTTCACATCTCTCAAAACAATTTCTCTTTAATCTTGGAGATGAATTTAGATGTAGCATGGAAATCAAACCATATTTTAGGTTCTTAACAACTTTATTGGCTATGAAAGGGCCATACTTAACAAGCCAAATGCAAATGCCAACTTATCATTATGGTGGTTGATAAATGATTCTTTTTCTTCTCTTTTGTAACATTAAGTAAAAGTCTTGAATCTGGAAATACCTGGCCACTTTCATTCACTAAGATAATTCCTCCAACATGCATGTCTCTTCCACACATGTGGATGTGATCTAATTTCTATACAAAAAGCATGTATCATTTTATGGCATTTTAGTTTATGGTTACTACAAGTGCATCTCTTTCTGTATGATGCTAGGATTCGATACTTTATGTTGAGAGTTGATTTGTATCTATTTTATATGGAAATTGATAAGTAAATGATATTTTTCTTGGTCTTTGCCTATGTTGTATTTGTGTTGATGAATAAGCAGTATTGGAAAATTTGAACCATAGACATCCTAATTTTTGTTGATATGTTTACCTATAGCAAACGGTAGTGATGCATCTCCCATTTATTTCTCCAACATAGTTCTCTCTCCTTGTGCTTCAAAAAATTGATTTTCATGCTTGAAGGTGGCGAACCTGGCTATACACTTGGCAGTTGCCTTTGCTCGAATTTATGGTAGTGTAGGTTTCTTTTTAGACTATTTTATTTCACACCAGCAATATTCACCACAAGAACATTTGATGTTTGAAGTGGTGGAAGTGGTTCACATCTCTCAAAACAATTTCTCTTTAATCTTGGAGATGAATTTAGATGTAGCATGGAAATCAAACCATATTTTAGGTTCTTAACAACTATATTGGCTATGAAAGGGCCATACTTAACAAGCCAAATGCAAATGCCAACTTATCATTATGGTGGTTGATAAATGATTCCTTTTCTTCTCTTCTGTAACATTAAGTAAAAAACTTGAATCTGGAAATACCTGGCCACTTTCATTCACTAAGATAATTCCTCCAACATGCATGTCTCTTCCACACATGTGGATGTGATCTAATTCCTTTACAAAAAGCATGTCATTTTATGGCATTTTATTTTATGGTTACTACAAGTGCATCTCTTTCTGTATGATGCTAGGATTCGATACTTTATGTTGAGAGTTGATTTGTATCTATTTTATATGGAAATTGATAAGTAAATGATATTTTTCTTGGTCTTTGCATATGTTGTATTTGTGTTGATGAATAAGCAGTATTGGAAAAGTTGAACCATAGACATCCTAATTTTTGTTGATATGTTTACCTATAGCAAATGGTAGTGATGCATCTCCCATTTATTTCTCCAACGTAGTTCTCTCTCCTCGTGCTTCAAAAATTTTATTTTCATGCTTTAAATCTTTATTTTGATGGAGTTATTATATGTTTGTGACCAAATTAATGAGGGCTATGCTGTGAATTACATGTTTTGAGGTTTCAAATATTATGCATTATGTGATGTATCTATGCTAGGAATCAACCTTTAAATCTTATATTGTCAATGGATTAAGTTAGATGGGGAGTATTTCTTGATTGGTAATTATTTTTTAATTTTTGTTGTGGCATAATATCTTGGTATAAGCCATACCTTACCTTTAAGGAATTCAAAGGCTGCCTAGAGTCTATTTTGATTTGGATAGTGGTGCGACTATACCGATTTTTGATTATTTTTTTTTTCATATGAGCTATACTTGAAATGTAATGCACATTAGGGTGTTGTGTTGTGTGCATAATAAATTGAGATCAATAAACATGGCTATCGTTGTTTAAGATTTTTGTTGATTTCAAATTATAAACAACATACTTATATGGCCTTCTTTATTTCAAACGAAATCCTCATGGTAAGTCTAGCATTTGGATATATGTGTTTGACGCATGCAAAGAAAATGGTATTTGATAAACATTGATTTACAAATAGTACTCATATTTTAATTTATACATATATATGTATGTATATATATAAATGTTGAAATAAGTGTTTATACACGCACACACACACACAGACATATACATATGTGTGTGTAAATGTATATGTATAGTATAGTCATAATAGAAAAACAAATTTTGCCTATGTTAAGTAATAGAGAATGCCAATACGCAAATGGGAAATTAAACAGTATTATGAAAAGTTGTGTATATATATTTAAGGGTTTCTTTTTAAAATAAAAACATGTTTTGTTTATTAATAAATGATTATGTTAGATAATTAATTATAGAAATATTAAATGATAAGAATTATGTTTCATTATGAACACATATTTAGTTCAATGGAATTTGGTTAAATAAATGAATTTGGATGATCTCTTTAAATAATGTTTTCTGTCATATTTTGTACTGGTTGATATGTAGATTCTTTATGTATATGGTCTTTGAGAGTTATGTTATTGTGTTAATTTTTGGAAATGGAGATGATTTTGGTTTATTATTTCTAAATGGGAGTCCTTTTTGCTCCATGGTTAAGGGAGTTTTCCAGAGGCTTAGGGGAAGTATCTTATTGGTTTTGTTTTATGATTGTTCCATTTGAAGTGGTCGGTAATGTGCATGAGATGTTTTCATGTGGGTCTTTAGCCTTGCATTGTTTACATGTTATTATGGTTGTGATTTGTGAGCAAGGTGGTCCATGCCTTGCTCTAGATATGTGTTCCTTGTGGTTTCATTTAATGTGCAATATGGCTTTACCTTGTTTGATGTATTGGGTCTTCTAGTTGCAAGTAGGGGGAGTGGCTCTCAATGGGGGTCGGAACCCAAACTGGTGTCTAGGGTAACTCATTGAGAGTTTATTTAATCTAGTGATAACTTAAAATGAATTAGGGGGTTGGGTAGTTTTCACATTAATGAAGATAATCGTAAGCCTCACTCATGGCTCAAGTTCTTATTTAGGCTTGAGATGAGATGGGAAGGTTTGGAATGGCAAGATCAACTGTCTTATCCTTATGAAAGGTATGTTGATTCCACATGAGTTTTTATGGGGGTCGGGGATTGATAGAGGCTGCTAGGGTAACCCAGGATGGGCCCCAGGAGGCTATGAAGATTCACTAGGGCAACCCATAGCAAGCTATGTGATGACACTCCTCCCTATTTCAACCTAGCATTCCCTAGTCTTGTGTTTCCCCTTTGTTGTTTGTGAGCCTTTGGAAGCATTGTATTTGTTATGTGATGTTATATTGTACATTGTATGTTGGATTCATGTGAGCCCTTGGTGTTGTGTTTCTATCTCCTTGACTATTTGAGTAGTGAGACCTTATTTTTATCTCCTAGCATGGGGGTGAATCTTAGGGTTCCACATGGTCAAGTGGATTGTGATTTTTCCTCCATTGGGTTTCCCTTGCTGGTGTTCATGTGCATGGAGGATGTAGCTTACGTAGCAAGTTTCAGATCTTGTACCAGTTCGAGAGATAGTTGCACACGTTAGGTATTATATTATTATATCCTTTTTATAATGTAATATAATCTTGATGTAATCTTCTCGTTGTAATCAAGGAAGCATTGATGTAAGCTTGTAATAGTGTAATAATGTACTCCCATGTATTAGAGAATGAATATGTACCCATTAGTTCTTATTGTATGACCTTTAATGATGATGTATCTGATGTTATAAGATGGAGATTTGTGTGTTTATTCATTTAATACAATGGATTTAAAATAAACTCTTTTTGTTAGGTAATCCACGATATATGTTTAGATCTTTGTAAGTAGGTTTGTTCATAATGCCACCATTGAACCTTAGAGGACATAGTTTAGCTTATGTGTTATGTTTAGATGCGGTTTAAATTTCTTGTTATTGCACTTTTTAAATAAAAAATTGTGTCATTATTGTAGTTAGATGTGTTGTCCTTTGGGGTTCTTAGGTAGGGCATTACACCACTTGTGTATCATGGAGTCATTTTTCCAAGGAAAAACTGCATATTGTGTGACACTTGCGTACCATGTCACAAGATAACTGTATTGGAACAGTGGGTTCAAGGGAAACTTTCCAAATATACCAACACAACCAGAAATATTATATTTTAAATTTCAAACATGCTTTTGAATTATCCTTGGAACCCTAAAAGTCTATCTGTTTTCATCGTATGACTCTATGTAGGAAATGATAGTATAGCAACAACCTCTAGCTACAAATTGGATTGGCTAGGTGTTGGATTTTTCTTGAGTTCACCATGAGAATAAGGATTATTTTCAACCTATCTATTCATTTTTTTGTTTGTTTGTGCATCCATATTTCCCTCTATCTTTTTTCGTTTATTCAAACCTAATCTTTTCTATGCAAAGAATTACAGGGGTGATGTTTCTATAGCGTTGGGAATTTCTTTTATGTTATATGGGAGCAATTTGGAAGACATGATTCTTTCCCCAAATTGGATTTCTCACTAAGCTTTAGGTTTCCTTTCACTATGATTCACCCTCCCCAAAGGTGTTACAACCCAATGAGTTTTTGAGACCTGTGAAATCAAGAGGCATTTTTTTTAGCACAAGCGTTGTGAAGATGGTGTCTCAACATCATCTTGGTTTTCATTTCATTTTTTTTATTATTATCATTTATTTATTTTCATTTTTAGAACATTGTGGAGCTGGTAGTGTAATTCTTTAGAGACTTAGTAAATGGTAACCAAGGTGATGTTCCAACATATGCTTGTGCCTCCTAAGGAGAGGGGTTACCATTGCCTAAAAAATCAAAGTGTTGGAACATAAGTAAATGAAAGGTTATGGCAACTAGGGTAAGGAATTTACCAAGAGTCATATGTTAATGAGGTTTTCAAGATTGTGTTTCCTCCCCATATGATCTATTCTACAAGGGTAGCAGAGGTGGATTACTCAAAAAACCAAAATAATAAACCAAAATAATGTCATTTCATAAGATTACTCAAAATAAGGTGTAAAATTAGAGTAACATTATATTCAAAAATTTCCTTAACATTTTATTTCTAAAATTAACACCATCGTATATTAGTAAAAAAAGAAATAAAATTTATAGTTTATTTACAAGGTATATATGTAGAATGGAAACTAATAACCATACTATTTATAGAGTTTATATGCAGAGTGAAGACTGATCGGGGTATATGAATATTCTTGTAGATTACACACTTATTTTCCCCAATTATTTATACTCCATGCAAACCATAACATCACTTGTCTCTTTCACTCATGCTTGCACAGGTTCAACAACATTAAATTTCTAT